>CM053327.1:43824058-43881558 GCA_028583605.1 Dastarcus helophoroides | reverse complement strand
AAGTGGGGGGAATATTGCTGAAAAGTCGATAATCCACTACAAAAGCTTCTTTCTAATCACAATCTAATAAAATAACCAAAGTTTTACAAACTTCGTTTTGACTCTTGAAAATATTGAGCTGAGGAAACTGAAAATAGATTTATAAAAAAAAGGGTCTTCCGCAAATTATTTTCGGCATCCTAATACATTCTCGAATATCCGGTGTAACATTTTGTAGCCCGAAAATAAGCGAAAGCCATATGTTGCTTATACATTTTATTATTTATCGGAGATGCCCGTGTGTATCTTGCAGGGCGGAAGATTGAAAGTTGTAGTTTATTGTCTGACAGTTCCAATAAGCTTTCAAAAGCGGCGCGGACAGCTAATACGATACTGACACAGAAAACAATATAAAGCAACCCTAGCTGTAAGAAGTGATGGATATGTGTTTCTTTCTATCACCGTAATTCGAAATAATTTTTGTACAATATTATTGTTAGATTTTTTATTTTCCATTAAGATTTATGTATTAGTCAGATTTTCCAATCGTTTCTAGAATCTCATTATTTCAATTTACTGAGAAAATCCAGATTTGGAGATTCGCGTTATTGTATCCACGCGTATAGTCTATGCTAAAAGTCTAGTAGTGGAGACAATCTGTCACTTACGTCTTGCTATACGTAGCCCAGATATAATGTTCTAAAAACTTTCAACTATGATTACAGCCGCCAAAATAAATAAATCAAAATCTTAGGTTTTAACTGAAAATTTTGGAAAGAAATGTCACATTGCTACCAGACGACCATGTCTAACTATTACTAGTTTTTGTTGTTGCCCCAAAGTGCAGTGCTTGCTCTGATAATGCACATTTATCTGAAAGTTATTGTTTAGGTTTTTCTACTGTTTTCTATTCATGTTTACAGCAATTTTACGCCCCCCATCAGGTTGACAGCACAACCAAATATACATCAAACAACAAATACAGTATTTTTTCAACCGATTTATGGGATAAGGTATACAAGAAAACAAATTGGCTGTTTAGATTGCTGTCAGAGAAATAGTTTGTAATTCTGGTGAACACTTCGCACAAATAAGGGCAAGTATCAAATCTAATTTAGAGTCAACTGAAACTTTGAACTATATAACACTATAAAGTTTCCTAGTAAAAACGACTTTTATGTAACACAAGAGCTACCATTCATCTATAAAATTATGTCGCCATTTAAAACTGATCGACCAACTTTTATTACAAGATCACCATTGGAAGTAAAAATCCACTTAAAATTTAAATATTTCCTTCCATTATATCCTTTAAGCTTAATTTACGACGTCATAAAATAGTTTTTCCTGATTTAGGTATCGAACATCAACCTTCAATACAGATATATGGTCGATTTTTGCAATAAGGTGCTATTATTTAAAATTTTCTATTCCTTGACATTTCCAACCCTTACTTTGTGGAATTCTTCAATATACATAAACTTTATTAACGATTAAAACAACAACAGATATCAATCACGATGTTTCGATAAATATTTGCTAATACCGGACCTGGATTCGCTGTACAGCATCATCAGCGCTTATGCTGGTAGTCTCTGAGCTGGTATAACCGCCGATGATGCTGTAAAGTGAAACCAGGTCCATTCTTGGTAAATATTTATCGAAACATCGTGGAATTTTTAATACCTGTTGCTGTTTTAATAGTTAATAAAGTTTAATAGTTGTGAATTTTCTATTTACATCAAGGAAAAGACGTGTTAGTATTCGTTTACAACCGTTAACCAAACGACAGCCGTTGGATGTGCTGTTGCCAAGTCGATTGCACGCAAGACGTTAGTCAAATAACATGTTTTTTGTTGACAATTAAATAATTCAAATAATCCGATTAAAACTGATATTTTTTATATTTTAATTAAAAAAAAGTAGTTACATTTTATTTGGACTTACAAAGTAGTATGAAAATTGAATGCATCCTAGGGATGCGTAGGGAATCATAGGTGGCTGAACTACTAACAGTTGAAACACAAACGCCCAGCAAAGCGATTGCTCTCTAGGAAAGTCCCAAAAGACAAGGATTCTAATGCACATACCCAGAGACTACACAGACCAATAGCCAACATTACAAAGTAGTGATCATTAAACCTTTAAATGCACAAAGATACATCATCAAAGCTCCAAGCATGCGGAAAGCGTTTCTTGTGGCTAATGTTTACACAGAGAATTTCCGAGGCGGTAGTACCCATAAATACCAGTTGTCAAGTAAATAGAGTTTTGTCCGTAACTTTCATTAAATAACTGACGTCTGCTGTCAACGGATATGTTGCCGTGAAATGTTTCTAATGAAGAAGATATACGATATATATTATTGTTTTCGTTTTGCGAGGCAGACCGTAATTTCGCTTTATTGGAGCTCAAGATGTCATATCTGTATTTTTGATCGATATTGCTGCCAAGTAAACACTGGAATTACATCGCTTCCTATCTGACAATCTGCAAACAGTCGTGGTTATTGCCGATTTGTTCGGTCCTTTATATAATTCGTATTTGATATTACTCGAAAACTAAATGAGATATCTAGTGGCTGGTGGTGTTCCTTTTTTTCTTGCATAGGTGCATATGATATGTTTGAGTGTTCAGTTGAAAAAGCCATAAAATGTGCTGTAGATTTTTGTTAGAAGAAGTCAGCATTATTGATTGTTTTAGTTGATCTGTCAAGTATCATTTTGGCGCAGTGTTGCCACATATTTGACGGTGAAATTCCATATATACGCAGTTAAAATTACCGTATTTTCACAAAAATTACGGTACGTTATTTTATTACCTCAAATTTCGACTTTTCTCTCAAAATTTCGACTTTTTTCTGGAAATTTCGACTTTTTCCTGGAAATTTCGACCTTAATCTCGAAATTTAAACTTGAAACTCAAAATTTCGACTGTTTTTCTCAAAATTTCGACCTTTTTTGCCAATTTAGACTTTTGACTCGAAATTTCGACTTTTTTCTCGAAATTTCGACTTTTCTCTCAAAATTTCGACTTTTTTCTGGAAATTTCGACTTTTTCCTGGAAATTTCGACCTTAATCTCGAAATTTAAACTTGAAACTCAAAATTTCGACTGTTTTTCTCAAAATTTCGACTTTTTTTGCCAATTTAGACTTTTGACTCGAAATTTCGACTTTTTTCTCGAAATTTCGACTTTTCTCTCAAAATTTCGACTTTTTTCTGGAAATTTCGACTTTTTCCTGGAAATTTCGACCTTAATCTCGAAATTTAAACTTGAAATTCAAAATTTCGACTGTTTTTCTCAAAATTTCGACTTTTTTTGCCAATTTAGACTTTTGACTCGAAATTTCGACTTTTTCTCGAAATTTCGACTTTTTTCTCAAATGTCGACCTTTTTTCTTGAAATTTCGACTTTTTTTTGAAATTTTGCCTTTTTTCTGGAAATTTTGACTTTTTTCTTAAAATTTCGTTTTTTTTCTCAATTTTAGACTTTTTTCTTAAATTTCGAAATTAATATAGAAATTTCGAAATTTTTTCTCGAAATTTCAACTTAAAACTCAAAATTTCAACTGTTTTTCTCGAAATTTCGACCCTTTTCTCGAAATTTCGTTTTTTTTTCTCAATTTTCCACTTTTTTCTCAAATTTCGACTTTTTTTCTCGAAATTTCGACTTTTTTCACAAATTTCGACTTTTTCTTTCTCGAAATTTCAACTATTTTCTCGAAATTCCGAGTTTTTCTCAAATTTCGACTCTTTCTTGAAATTTCAACTTTTTTCTCGAAATTTTGACTTTTTTCTCAAATTTCGATTTTTTTTGGAAATTTCGACCTTTCTCTCAAAATTTCGTATTTTATTCAATTTTCGACTTTTTTCTCAAATTTGGAATTTTTTTCTAGAAATTTTGACCTTAATATCGAAATTTCGACATTTTTCTCGATTTCGACTTAGAACTCAAAATTTCGGCTGTTTTTTCGAAATTTCGACTTTTTTCGCAAATTTTGACTTTTTTCTCGAAATTTCGACTGTTTTCTAAAAATGTCGTTTGGTTGTTCTCAATTTTCGGCTTTTTTCGCAAAATATTGATCTTAATGTCAGAATTACAAACTTTTTCTCGAAATTTCGACTTTAAATTCAAAATTTCGACTTTTTTCTCAAATTTTGGCATTTTTTTTTTCTTGAATGTCGACTTTTTTTCTTGAAATTCCGACTTTTTTGTCAAATTTCGACTTTTTTCTCGAAATTTCGACGTTTTTCTCAAATTTCGACTGTTTTCTAAAAATTTCGACTTTTCTAAAAATGTCGTTTGGTTTTTCTCAATTTTCGGCTGTTTTCGCAAAATATTGATCTTAATGTCGAAATTACAAACTTTTTCTCGAAATTTCGACTTTAAATTCAAAATTTCGACTTTTTTCTCAAATTTTGGCATTTTTTCTCGAGATTTTGACTTTTTTCTTGAAATTTCGACTCTTTGCTCAAATTCTCTTGAAATTTTCTCGAAATTGCGTTTTTTTTTTCTTAATTTTCGATATTTTTTCTGAAATTTCGACTTTTTTCTGAAATATGGACTTTTTTCTCAAAATTTTGACGTTAATATCGAAATTTCGACATATGTTTCGAAATTTCGACTTTAAACTTAAAATTTCAACTTGTTTTCGAAATTTCGACTCTTTTTTTTCGAATTTCGACTTTTCTTTCTCGAAAATTCGAATTTTTTGCAAATGTCGATTTTTTTTCTCGAAATTCCGATTTTTTTCCTAAGTTTCGACTTTCTTCTTGAAAGATTTCGAAATTTCGACTTTTTTCTCGAAATTTCCACGTATTTCTCAAATTTCGACTGTTTTCTAAAAATGTCGTTTGTTTTTTTCTCAATTTTCGGCTTTTTTCTCAAAATATTGACTTTAATGTCGAATTTTCAAAATTTTTATTAAAATTTCGACTTTAAATTTAAAATTTCCACTTTTTTCGAAATTTAGACTTTTTTTCTCGTATTTGGACTTTTTTTCTGGATATTTTGAGTTTTATCTCGAAATTTTAACTTATGTTTTTCTCAAATTTCGACTTTATTTCTCGAAATTTCTACCTTAATCTCGAAATTTCGATTTTTTTCTAAAATTTCCACTTTTTTTCTCGAAATTTTGACTTTTTTCTCGAAATTTCACTCTTTTATCAAATTTCAACTCTTTTCTCGAAATATTTCGAAATTTCGACTTTTTTTTCCAAAATTTCGACATTTTTCCCAAATTTCGTTGTTTTTCTCGAAATTTCGTTTTTTTTTTCTTAATTTTCCGCTTTTTTCTGAAATATCGACTTTTTTTTGGAAATTTCGACTTTTTTTTTAAATTTCGACTTTTTTTCCCCAAATTTCGATTTTTTTCTCGAAATTTCGACTCTTTTCTCAAATTTTGACTTTTTTCTCGAAATATTTCGAAATTTCGACTTTTTTCTCGAAATTTCGACGTTTTTCTCAAATTTCGACTGTTTTCTAAAAATTTCGTTTGTTTTTTCTCACTTTTCGGCTTTTTTCTCAAATATCGACGTTTTTCTCAAAATATTGACCTTAATGTCGAAATTTCAAAATTTTTCTCGAAATTTCGACTGTAAATTCAAAATGTCGACTTTCTGTCAAAATTTCGACTTTTTTTCGAAATTTCGACTTTTTTAGGAAATGTCGATTTTTTTCTCTAAATTTTAACTTACGTTTTTCTCAAATTTCGACTTTTTTTCGAAATTTCGACTTTTCTGGAAATGTCGATTTTTTTCTCTAAATTTTAACTTACGTTTTTCTCAAATTTCGACTTTATTTCTCGAAATTTCGACCTTAATCTCGAAATTTCGACTTTTTTCTCAAATGTCCTCTTTTTTCTCGAAAGTTTGACTTTTTTTCCGAAATTTGGACTCTTTTATCAAATTTCGACTTTTTTCTCGAAATATTTCGAAATTTTCTCGAAACATTTTGAAATTTTCTCGAAATTTCGACCTTAATCTCAAAATTTCAACTTTTTTCTCAAATTTTGCCTTTTTTCTCGAAATTCTGAATTTTTTCCCGAAATTTGGACTCTTTTATCAAATTTCGACTTTTCTTTCGAAATATTTCGAAATTTTCTCGAAATTTCGACCTTAATCTTGAAATTTCGACTTTTTTCTCAAATTTCGCCTTTTTTTCTCGAAATTTTGACTTTTTTTCCGAAATTTGGACTCTTTTATCAAATTTCGACTTTTTTCTCGAAATATTTCGAAATTTTCTCGAAACATTTTGAAATTTTCTCGAAATTTCGACCTTAATCTCGAAATTTCGACTATTTTCTCAAATTTCGCCTTTTTTTTCTCGAAATTCTGAATTTTTTCCCGAAATTTGGACTCTTTTATCAAATTTCGACTTTTCTTTCGAAATATTTCGAAATTTTCTCGAAATTTCGACCTTAATCTTGAAATTTCGACTTTTTTCTCAAATTTCGCCTTTTTTTCTCGAAATTTTGACTTTTTTTCCGAAATTTGGACTCTTTTATCAAATTTCGACTTTTCTTTCGAAATATTTCGAAATTTTCTCGAAATTTCGACCTTAATCTTGAAATTTCGACTTTTTTCTCAAATTTCGCCTTTTTTTCTCGAAATTTTGACTTTTTTCCCGAAATTTGGACTCTTTTATCAAATGTCGACTTTTTTCTTGAAGTATTTCGTAATTTTCTCGAAATATTTCGAAATTTTCTCGAAATTTCGACCTTAATCTTGAAATTTCGACGTTTTTCTTAAATTTCAACTTTTTTCTCGAAATTTCGACGTATTTCTCAAATTTCGACTTTTTTCTCAAAATTTCGTTTTTTTTTTCTCAATTTTTGATTTTTTTTTCAAATATCGACTTTTTTTTAGAAATTTTTGACCTTTTTTTGGACTTTAATATCAAAATTTGGACATTTTACTCGAAATTTCGACTTTAAACTCAAAATTTCGACTTTTTTCTCGAAATCTTTACCTTTTTCACGAATTTCGACTCTTTTTTTCTCGAAGTTTCGACTTAGGTTTTTTCAAATTTCGACTTTTTTCTCGAAATTTCAATTTTTTTCTCAAATTCCAACTTTTTTCTCGAAATTTCGACTTTTTTTTTATCAAATTCCAACTTTTTGCTCGTGAGTTCGATCTTAATCACGGAATTTCGGAGCTTCGACTTTTTTCTCGAAATTTCAAACTTAATCTGGAAATTTCGAGAAAAAATACGAAATTTTGGTAATTAAATATAGCAATTATTGAACGTACCCTACTACCAACTGTAATTGGGAAAGGGGAGTGGTGGTACGCAACTGTCATCTGCCTAATTTAACCATAGATTTCTAACCATAGTTCCTCTAAGGACCACTAGGTGGCGGTAGTATTAGGAATCACACAGATGACGCTCGTTGATTCTATACTACTTACTTACTGGAACATATGTTGACATTCGAGTTGGATATACTAAACTGACAAGATCTACAAGATCGAAACCGGTTTTTGGTTTCCAAACTTCGAATCTAATAAATTTCAATCCTATTGGTCTGTGGATTAAAAATTTAAGTTTAAACTTTAACTTAAAGTAGAGCTAATTGAGTAATAAAAGTAAAAAGTAGTTAAAGTGGTAGCTAAACATTTAAATTGTTGCTGCTTGTTATTATTTTTTTTTTATTGTACGTATATACTAATACAATTTTTATAAGGTTCAGTTTCGTTTTCAACCGAAATCACATGCAGAAACCAATCTCTATTTCGGTTTCTGCCAAAAATCTAGTTTCGGTCGGTCCCCAATTTTTATATTGTTAAAAAATTCACTTTGCATCAAGACAAAGCCGCATTACAATCGAGAGAATCGCATCAGGCGTTCACTTAGTCGAGTGATTCCCAAACTTTCGACATCTGCGTACCCTTTGCATAATTGTAAATGGCATTGAGTACCCCTCGTTAAAAAATTGCAACTAATATATAAATGAAGAAGTGTGTTTGTTTGTTGAACGTATCAACGAATTTGAACAAAACATCATTCTGCAATCTACACGAATTCGTTAAAGCTGTACAACCTAATTAACTTAGTTTTCGTTTATTCAATTTTTAATTTTTGAGTCATCTGAAGCCCCCCGCTAGTGTTAGAGCTATAAAGTCGCCACTGGAGCATTTGAAATGCCCACGTAATAGCCATTTGGTTGCTCATATAAATAATTCGATTAGTTTAGAAAAATTGTTGATATTGTAATGCAATATACGTAAGTTGTCGATGAACTCTCGGTGCAACCCCCGAATTTGATAATAAAACGACTGATTTCCCCTAACGTTTTGTTATTGCTCTTCTTACTTACATAAAAGCGAGAATGTCTCGCTCGCAATATGCCCCAAGTAGTTTCTAAAAAATGTGCGTTCGGATATTTTCGCAACTGTTACTTCCACCGAACAGCTGAAGCCAAACAAAAAGAAAACTGAATGAGTAATAGTAATGCGTTTAGTTCTTCGGGTTTCGGGTGGGATTTTCGTGTGACTTTTCCTTTAGCGCCAAATGACATCAATTTACGGGGAAAATGGGAATTAAATGTTAAAATGGTATCAGTTGCGACATTAAATATATAGCTTCGGACGAATCCGTGCATTACGGAAGATGAAAAGGATTTCATCCGTTTGAGGCATTCCTTTTGTTGCGACTAATGCCTTTAATTCCAAAAATGACGTTTACTTTAATCTTTCCTTTGGGGAAAGTTACCTTAGGTGCGAAAATGCCGACGTCATGAAGAATACTTTAAACCATGAATTATTAACCCATTACATTTCATTCATTACACCCCATGTTACATTTCTGCTTCCGCCTGCTTCTGACTAGAATAATAATAGAATTTTTCCTTCTAACAACCACCGTCAACTCAGTTTATCGAATTTTAAATGTCTATTATTATTATTACACTTTTAAAGTGAATCGGGGAATCCACTAATACCTGAGGTCAACTTACCTTGTCGGAAATCGAGAATGTGTCAACGTAAGAGTCGAATCTGACGGCCCTTTTTCGATGGCATTTCCTTCTAGGACAAAGCGAACACATTTTGGGAGTATCAGTCGGGGGCATATTTTCAAATTTAAACACTTTGAGATGCGGGCTCCGTTTTGATATTCGCGCGCCCTCTATTGAATAGCGTCTAAATGTTCCCACTCAGGCGTCGTTGGAGAGATGGCGCCAGCTTGTCAGCGCACTGTAGAGAGCTTTCAAATGTCACAATCGATCGGTGAACTCTTTTGCAGTGAATTCTATAGTTCACGTATAGAGCTCACTGCAATCGATTCATTTAATGTTTTCTTTTAACCACCGATTAAAGAATATGAATAGTGCACGTCCTATATTGGCCGTGTATGAAAAAATTGAGTGAAATGCGTCTAGAAAGTGGAGTAGCTCGACTATTTCTTTTCTCACTTTCTCAACAGCTGTTTAGAGCCATATTTATTTACTTCGTTTCCGATTGGTGGTAGAAATCCATTACTCCTCATAACACGAGAACGTACTACCTACTCTCTGGACGCTTTTTCGATACAGTTTTCTACGATCGTGCACTATCCTTTTTCTATAATCCGTATCTTTGATTGGGATGTTTTCAGCAGCGATGAGCATAATCGAATGATTCTCATGATCGAATAATTGCTTCTCAAGTGTAACTAAATAATTTTCGAGTGATTCGTCATTTTATTTTAGTCGCATTCTTGGAATAAAAACTCATATAAATAGATTTCTGTTAACATGCTAACAACTAAAAAAATAAAAAAGAATGTTACTGAATTTCCATCATAATATTTAGAGGCGTAGCTAGGGGACACTCGATTTCGATTTTTTTTTGCTTTGGCTTTTTAAAACTTCATCTTCTTTTAAATGTCTACTTTTTTCAAAATGTCTACTTTTTCAAAATTTATATTTTGCAAAAAATGTCTCGCTTTGTAGAAACTGATTTTTAATTTGGAAGCCTCTTGTGTCGATTTTTTTTTAATCTTGAAAACGTTTCCAAATTTCGATTTTTTTAAAAATTTTAATCTTTTTAAATTTAAACTTCTTTTAAATGTTGACTTTTTTCAAAATGTCTACATTTTCGAAATATCTCGTTTTATAAAAATCGAATTTAATTCTGAGAGCCTCTCCTTTCGATATTTTTAGTTTTTTAAATTTCAACTACTTTTAAATGTCGACTTTTTTCAAAAAGTGTCTGCTTTTTCCAAAATTTATATTTTTCGAAAAATGTCGCGTTTTATAAAAATCGAATTTTACTTTGAAAGCCCCTTATTTCGATTTTTGAAAAAAAATCCTGAATACGTTTCCAAATTTCGATTTTTTTTTGATTTGGTCTTTTTAAAACTTCATCTTCTTTTAAATGTCTACTTTTTCAAAATTTATGTTTTTCGAAAAATGTCTCGTTTTGTAGAAATCGATTTTTAATTTGGACACCTCTTATTTCGATTTTTTTTTAAATCCTGAAAACGTTTCCAAATTTCGATTTTTTTTAATTTGAGTCTTTTTAAATTTCAACTTCTTTTAAATGTCGACCTTTTATAAAATGTCTACGTTTTCAAAATTTATATTTTTCGAAATATGTCTCGTTTTTTAAAAATCGAATTTTATTTTGAAAGCCTCTCCTTTCGATTTTTTTATCTGGAATACATTTCCAAATTTCGATTTTTTTTTAAGCTTTAGTTTTTTAAATTTTAACTACTTTTAAATGTCGACTTTTTTCAAAATGTCTAGTTTTTTCAAATTTAGTATTTTTCGAAAAATGTTCTAGTTTTATATAAATCGAACTTTGACAATATCGATTTTTTAAAACTTTGATTTTTTTAAACATTTCTCCTTTTTAGGGAGTATTTTTTTGAAAGGTCGAAATTTTCCATTAATTTGACTTTTTTTTCCAAATTTAGCTCTTTTCTGAATTTAGAATCTTTAAATAATCTTCGACTTATTTTAAAATATGGATTTTTTAAAACGTTTTTGCTTTTTAGGGAGTATTTTTTGGAAAGGTTGAAATTTTCCATAATTTCGACTGTTTGTCGAAATTTTGCTCCTTTTTGAATTTAGAATATTTAAATAAATTTCGGTTTATTTTAAAACTTAAAACTTTTTGTTTTTTAAAACATTTTTGCGTTTTAGAAAGTATTTTTTTGAAATTTTTGTTTCTTAATGTCGACTGTCTCAATGTCGACTTTTTTCTCAAATTTCAATTTTAAACTCGAAATTTCAACTTTTTTCTCGATATTTCGAGTTTTTATTTTAAATTTCGACTTTTTTCTCAAAAGTTTAACTTTTTCTCAAATTTCGATTTTTTCCTAGAAATTTCGACGTTTTTCTCTAAATTTCGTTTTTTTTTCTCAATTTTCGACTTTTTTTCTCAAATTTCGACCCTTTTTTCGAAATTTCAACCGTAATATCGAAATTTCGACATTTTTCTCGAAATTTTGACTGTTTTTCCCGAAATTTCGACTTTTTTCACAAATTTCGACTTTTTTTCTCGAAATTTCAACTATTTTCTCGAAATTTAGAGTTTTTCTCAAATTTAGACTTTTTTCTTGAAATTTCGATTATTTTCTCGAAATTTTAAATTTTTTCTCAAATTTCAATTTTTTTCTAGAAATTTCGACTTTTTTCTCGAAATTTCGTTTTTTCTCTCAATTTTCAGGTTTTTTCTCAAATATCGACTTTTTTCTCAAAATTTTGACCTTGATATCGAACTTTCGACTTTAAACTCAAAATTTGGCCTTTTTTTCAAAATTTCGACTTTTTTTCTCGAATTTTGACTTTTTGTCTTCAAATTTCGACTATTTTTCTCATAATTTCGACTTTTTTCTCGAAATTTCAATTTACGTCTTTCTCAAATTTCTACTTTTTTCTCGAAATATCGAGCTTAATGTCGAAATTCAGACTTTTTCTCAAATTTCGACTTTTTTTTTGGAAATTTCGACTTTTTTCTCGAAATTTCGATTCTTTTTTCAAATTTTGACTTTTTTTATGAAATATTTCGAAATTTGGACTTTTTTTTCGAATTTTCGACGTTTTTCCCGAATTTCAACTGTTTTTTAGAAATTTCCTTTGTTTTTTCTCAATTTTCGTTTTTTTTCTCAAATATCGACTTTATTCTCAAAATGTTGACCTTGATATCGAAATTTCGAAAATTTTCTCAATTATTCGTCTTTAAATTCAAAATTTCGTCTTTTTTCGAAATTTCGACTTTTTTCTTGAATTTTGACCTTTTTTCTGCAAATTTCGACTTTTTCTCGAAATTTTAACTTACGTCGTTCTCAAATTTCGACTTTATTATTAGAAATTTCGATCTTAATCTCGAAATTTCGACTTTTTTTTCAAATTTCGATTTTTTTCGAAATTTCGACTTTTTTCTTGAATTTTGACCTTTTTTCTGCAAATTTCGACTTTTTCTCGAAATTTTAACTTACGTTGTTCTCAAATTTCGACTTTATTTCTAGAAATTTCGATCTTAATCTCGAAATTTCGACTTTTTTCTCAAATTTCGACTTTTTTTCGAAATTTCGACCTTTTTCTTGAATTTTGACCTTTTTTCTGCAAATTTCGACTTTTTCGCGAAATTTTAACTTACGTTGTTCTCAAATTTCGACATTATTTCTAGAAATTTCGATCTTAATCTCGAAATTTCGACTTTTTTCTCAAATTTCGACTTTTTTCTCGAAATGTTGACTTTTTTCTCGAAATTTCGACTGTTTTATCAAATTTCGACTTTTTTCTCGAAATTTCGACGTTTTTCTCAAATTTCGACTTTTTTCTCGAAATATCGACTCTTTTATCAAATTTCGACTTTTTTCTCGAAATTTCGACGTTTCTCTCAAATTTCGACTTTTTTTAATCGAAATTTTGTTTTTTTTTCTCAATTTTCGACTTCTTTTGGAAATTTTTGACCTTTTTTTGACCTTAATATCGAAATTTTGACATTTTACTCGGAATTTCGACTTTAAACTCAAAATTTTGACTTTTTTTCGAAATTTAGCTCTTTTCTGAATTTAGAACTTTCAAATAGTTTTCGACTTATTTTAAAACTTGAATTTTTTTAAACATTTTTGCTTTTTAGGGAGTATTTTTTTGAAAGGTTGAAATTTTCCATAGTTTCGACCTTTTTTCGAAATTTTAGTCCTTTTTAATATTTAAATAAATTTCGATTCATTTTAACACTCAAAACTTTGTTTTTTTAAACATTTTTCTTTATAATTTCCACAATTTTCACATTTCAATTATTTGAAATACTGTCATCGTCAGAGAGATGACAGCTTGGCTGCCGAAACGCGTTAGAGCAACCTTTCTTGTAGAAGAAGATTACAAAACGCAACAAGGTTGCTCTAACGCGTTTCGATAGCCATCACTCTCTGAAGAACCATCTCTCTTTGAAGAGAGAGATCTCTCTTTGAACTGAGAGATCTCGTTCAGATGAAAGAGTTGGCTATCGAAACGCGCTAGACCAACCTTTGTTGTGTTTTTTAATCTTTCTTGGTTTCAGGGGACAAGTTATGTATTTCAGTTTTTGAAAATAACCAAGGACCAGTCCGTTCCACCAAATTTCAACTATTTTCCAAATTTCGATTTTTTGAAAACATTTTTTTAACTTCGCCTCTTTTCAAAACCTCGATCGTTTTTTCAACATTTTGATTCTTTTTTAAATCTTAGAATACATTCCAAATGGCTACTTTTCCAAAAAATATCGATCTTTTTTTCAAAAGTTCGTGTTATTTTTTTCTAAAAATTATCGACTTTTTTGTTTTAACTTTTTCTTGGAAATTTCGACTTTGATTAAAATTTCGAATTAAAGTTTTGATATTTCTCATAAGTTCGAAGTTTTTTGAAAATTTTTAAGTTTTCAAATTTTATTTCAGTGTTGCTTTGCTTAACGATTTTTCATTTTTTAAAAATATGTCTTCTTCTTTATTTTATTATCTAAAATTAACAAACAAAGCCGTAGTACTGGACTAAAAAAATTAGCTATGAAATCATAGCTATGAAATCATTCTAAGATTTCATAGCTATCAAATCATACCTAGGCTGAACCAAATTTGATTTCCGCCCCTCCAAAACTGGTTTCGAAAGTAGGTTCAATCCAAATTCTTAGAAAATACTTTATGTTAAAGTCGATATTTTTATGCATCCATAATAATGAGAAATAACTGAATTTAATCATGCAAAAAATTGGAATCACGAAGGAAAATTGTTACTTTAATATGGGGCACTTTTTATTCTACTGAATTAATCTTTAAAACTTAATACAGTTTCATCGATAAATCATTTCATCATGTCAGTTCATATTACTGCACCAGCAGAAGTGACACGCGATAAAAATGATAGAATCTAGCCAACTTTTATGGCTGGCCATCAATGAGAGTCATGTTATTGGGCTTTTTTTATTCTGTTCTTTATAGTTTGCTTAAAAGAACGTCGGCTGGCGACATGCCAAAGCTGAATGACATGTGGAAGATATTGAAAGTTTCAGTTTTGTCAATACAATGTTGCTTTCATGTTGATGTTACGAATTTTTTGAGGAAAATACCGACTCAATGCCACTCACCGAATACTATCGTGTGTACAAAGTTTTCTAATCTGTCATTTGCTGTTAACGTATGTTCCTTACTTGATCGATCTTTTGAACAGACAAGTGACCATAAAAAACATAACCTTAAAAAATTGAAATACAAATCTTGTCCGCTGAAATCAAGAAAGAATACAAAACACAACAAAGGTTGCTCTAACGAGTTTCGATAGCCAAGCTAGCATCTCCAGAAAGATACTGAGGATGATAGCTTGGCTATCGAAACGCGTTGGAGCTTGTTGTGTTTTTTAATCTTCCTTGGTTTCAGGAGAGAAGATTTGTATTTCAATTTTTGAAGATAACCAAGGAACAATCCGTTCCATCAAAACATAACCTTAAATAATATTTTATTGATTTGATGTTACAATAGAATATTGTCGAATCCCACTTTCGAAAATCCCAAAATCGTGAATGGATCTCTTCTATTCCTGATATTACTGCAGAAATTTTATGTCGAGGTTAAATGTCAATTTGGTGGGTACGAATCAAGTAAGGAACATACGTGAACATGTCAAAAAATGACAGGAGCACAATAAATTAAAAAGCACCTTTCGACAGCCAAGCTATCATCTTCAGAGAGATACTAAGATACTACTACCTACTAAGATACTAGTATTTCTCTGAAAATGATTGCTTGGCTGTCGAAACGTGCTTTTTAATTTATTGTGCTCCTGTCATTTTTTGACATGTTCACGTATGTCCCTTACAACCTTTGTTTGTTGTGTTTTTTAATTTTTCTTGGTTTCAGGTGACAACTTTTTTATTTCAATACTAGGTACTATTAATTTTAACTAATTAATCTGATTTCAGGAATTTTCCTTTTCTTTTAAACAAATTTGCTTCTAATTGCTTCCAAATTTGTTTTTAATTTCAATCAGTTTGCTTCTAATTTGAAGAGGTTTGATTCTAATTTAAACAAATTTACTATTAATTTTAAGTCTATTGCTAGGGCGAACAAATTTATTTCTAATTTAAATGGATTTGCCTCCAATTTGTACAAATTTGCTGTCAGTTTGAATAAATTCGCTTCCCATTTTGGCAAATTTTAGTTGGCCCCTCAAAATTAATTTTATTTTAATAAATTCTGAATTTTTTTGTTCCGAATTTATTGATCTTAAAATTTCGATTATTTTTCAAAAATTTAAGTGGTGATTCGAATCTCAACGAATTACAGGAAGGATTGACTTTTTTGAAAGTTTCGGTTTTTTAAAAAATGCTGATCCTTTTTATTCAGAATTTCGACTTTCATTTTATTTATTATTTGTGTTATTTTTTTATTTTCCATTTTTTCAATGCTGAAATGAAAATCTTGTATTTTTTTCAAAATTGAGACTTGAAAATGTCCACTTTTTTGAAACTGTGACTCAAAATTGCTACTTTTAAAATTCAACATTTTTAAACATTGGTTTTTTTTGAAAATTTCTAGCTTAATTTGAAAATTTGATACTTCTATGTACTTTTCTACTTTTTTTTTATTTGTTTTAAATTTCGCTTTTTTAGGAATTACGATTGTTTAAAAATATTTTTTTAATGTCAAGATTTTTTAGTTATTTGGAATTTTTTAGAAATCTTGTATTTTTGTCAAAATATAACGTTCATAATTCGAATTCTTCTCAATGGTCACATTTGTTTTTGGAAAATTCGAGTTATTTCTTCAAAATTATTAAAAAAATGACGATATTTCAAAAAAGATGTTTTTTAAATAAAAATGCCAAAAAGTAGATTTTGAGAATAAAGAGGAATTTCAGGAAAAACAGTTATTTTAAGAGGAAAGTTCATAATTTGGAACAAATGATGAATTTCGAGGAAAAGTTGAAATAGAAACTTAAGGAATTCGGTCAAAATTTTTAAAAATTTAATTTCTAATAGATTTAAAATTTTAGACAAAAAATTTAAAACAAATACGGTCGAAATTTCTAGAATCGAATGCTTAGAAAAAAATTGGAATTTTCCAAAGAAAGTCGATATTAAAAAGAAGTACAATTTTGAAATAAAATGCAAATTTGAGAATATAAAACGAATTTTGAAAAATATAGTCGAAAATCCCGAAAAAGACGTATTTTTAACAAAAAAGACGAAACTTCCAAAAAACGATAGAAATCCCCTAGAGAAAGTTAAATTTAAAAAAAAAATAGTCAAATTTGGCAATGCTACCTACGAAACATATGACTTTTGACAAAAATCGAAATTTTGAAAAAAAAAAGATTAATTTCAAATAAAAAGTTGAGATTTATAGGACCACAATGGATGTGATGTTGACATAAAAGTCGACATTTCCAAAAGATGATTTTTGAGAAAAATGTCGAAATTTCGATTAAAAAACGAATTTCCGGGAAAAAAACGAATTTCAGGGAAAAAATCTGAATTTCCAAAAACAAATTTTGAAAAGAAAAAAATTTAGGGAGAAAGATCGAAATTTCGAAAAAAAAAGACAATTTTGAAAAACAAGCTGTCTTTTCCAGAAATATTAAATATTGAATTTTAAGATAAACATGAACCTTTTCAGAAAAAGTCAAATTTTAAGCAAACGGTAAAAATATTTGAAAATTCTGATATCAGCAGGTAGACAATTTGAAGAAAGACCCAATGTTAAAAAATAACGTTTCGACAAAGATGAAATTTCGAGAAAAACCTTGAAATTGGAAAACGAAATTTTGAGAAAAAGTCAAATTTTGAGAAGAAGTCAAATTTTGATAAAAAGTCAAATTTTGAGTAAAGAGTAAAAATGTTGAAAGTTTTAATTCTAGAAAGTAGAAAATTTCAAAAAGGATTCAATGTTAAAAGGTAACGTTTTGAAATAGACGAAATTAGAGAGAAACCTTGAAATTGGGAAAAGAAATGTTGAGAAAAAGTCGAATTTTGAGTAAAGAGAGTAAAAATTTTGAAAGTTTTAATTCCGGCAGGTAGACAATTTGAAAAAAGATCCAATGTTAGAAAATAACGTTTCGACAAAGACGAAATTTCGAGAAAAACCTTGAAATTGGGAAACAAAATTTTGAGAAAAAGTCAAATTTTAAATAAAGAGTAAAAATGTTGAAAGTTTTAATTCTAGAAAGTAGAAAATTTCAAAAAGGATTCAATTTTAAAAGATAACGTTTTGAAATAGACGAAATGAGAGAGAAACCTTGAAATTGGGAAAAGAAATTTTGAGAAAAAGTTAAATTTTGAGTAAAGAGTAACAATTTTGAAAGTTTTGCTTCCAGCAGGTAGACAATTTGAAAAAAGATCCAATGTTAGAAAATAACGTTTCGACAAAGACGAAATTTCGAGAAAAATCTTAAAATTGGGAAACAAAATTTTGAGAAAAAGTCAAATTTTGAGAAATAGTCAAATTTTGAATAAAGAGTAAACATGTTGAAAGTTTTAATTCTAAAAAGTAGAAAATTTCAAAAAGGATCCAATGTTAAAAGGTAACGTTTTGAAATAGACGAAATTAGAGAGATAGCTTGAAATTAGAAAACAAAATTTTGAGAAAAAGTCAAATTTTGAGTAAAGAGTAAAGATATTTGAAAGTTTTAATTCCAGCAGGTAGACAATTTGAAGAAAGATCCAATTTTGAAAGATAACGTTTCGAAAAAGACGAAATTTAGAGATAAACCTTGAAATTAGGAAACGAAATTTTGAGAAAAAGTCAAATTTTGAGTAAAGAGTAACAATATTTTAAAGTTTTAATTCTAGAAGGTAGAAAATTTCAAAAAGGATCCAATGTTAAAAGGTAACGTTTTGAAATAGACGAAATTAGAGAGATAGCTTGAAATTAGAAAACAAAATTTTGAGAAAAAGTCAAATTTTGAGTAAAGAGTAAAGATATTTGAAAGTTTTAATTCTAGAAGGTAGAATATTTCAAAAAGGAACCAATGTTAAAAGGTAACGTTTTGAAAAAGACGAAATTAGAGAGATAGCTTGAAATTAGAAAACGAAATTTTGAGAAAAAGTCAAATTTTGAGTGAAGACTAAAAATATTTGAAAATTCTGATATCAGCAGATAGACAATTTGAAGAAAGATCCAATGTTAAAAAATAACATTTCGACAAAGACAAAATTTTAAGAAAAACCTTGAAATTGGGAAACAAAATTTTGAGAAAAAATCAAATTTTGAGAAAAAGTCAAATTTTGAGTAAAGAGTAAAAATTTTGAAAGTTTTAATTCTAGCAGGTAGAAAGTTTTAAAAAGGATCCAATGTTAAAAGGTAACATTTTGAAAAAGACGAAATTAGAGAGAAACCTTGAAATTAGAAAACGAAATTTTAAGAAAAAGTCAAATTTTGAGTAAGGAGTAACAATATTTGAAAGTCTTAATCCTAGTAGGTAGAAAATTTCAAAAAGGATCCAATGTTAAACAGTAAAGCTTCGACAAAGACAATATTTCGACAAAAACCTTGAAATTGGGACACGAAATTTTGAGAAAAAATCAAATTTTGAGCAAAAAGTAAAAATTTTTGGAAGTTCTAATTCCAGCAGGTAGAAAATTTTAAAAAGGATCCAATGTTAAAAAAATAACGTTTCGAAAAAGATGAAATTTCGAGGAAAACCTTGAAATTGGGAAACGAAATTTTGAGAAAAAGTCAAATTTTAAGAAAAAAAAACCTCAAGACTAAATCTAGTAGAAATTTAAAATATTTCAGATAAATATGACAAAGAGGTTTTTATTTAACACGAACAAAAATATGAAAATGATGTAAACATGACTAATTATCTTCCAATTATGAAAATTATTCCTTGGGCGAAGCCCAGAATATCAAAAATACGAAAATTGAAATACAGAACTTGTCCCCTGAAATCAAGAAAGATTGAAAAACGCAACAAAGGTTGCTCTAACGCGCTTCGACAGCCAAGCTGTCATCTTTAGAGAGAAACAGTTTCTCTCTGAAGATGACATCTTGGCTGTCGAAACGCGTTAGGGCAACCTTTGTTGTGATTTTTAATCTTTCTTGGTTTCAGGGGACAAGATTTGTATTTCAATTTTTGAAGATAACCAAGGACCAGTCCGTCCCACAAAAAAAAATCAAAAATACGAAATAAATAGAGTATATTGAAAAAAAAACTTATTAACGATTTTTGTTAAACTTATGCACGGCAATAATAATAATAATAATAGTGAAACAGGGTCTGTGATTGACAATAAAATAAAACTGATAAACAATCCATTTCAGAGTCAAATTAAAATATTTAAAAGTAAAATACTAATGACAATGAAGTCGTTAGTGATAGCTACATTTACGAAATTCTTCTAAACTTGAAAAAAAAACCATAAATGTAAAATAAGTCCCCGTGTATTAATAATAAACGAAAGTTACGGTCCAATTTACTTGGGAGTTTTCCTTGTGTAAATTCTTGACCGGTCCTGCATAAGCTACAAGGCAACTCGATTCCGGTTATAAAACTTGTGTTATATGTCCGGATTAAGTCTCCCTCGGGATGTGGAAATGAGTTCCTCACTTTATTTACGGCTTCCTTATTTTGTCGCTCGACAAGTTCGGATCGGATTAACGTTGTTTATTCGTGAGGGTGAGACTTCCTTGCCCTATATTCCGGACAACTTTTCGAATTTACGCACTTCTATAAAAAACGCGATAGAGGCATTATGAACACTATCTGTGAGAGGTATAATGGTATAAACGAAATATTTCGATTATAATCAAAATATTTCGATTATGATCGAAATACTTTGATTATGGCCGTATAATCGACCATTCGATGATCGAAAATCAGAAATGAATGATATTTTATATTCCAAATATTCCTTTCAATAGCGAACGACTAAGAGCGCATTCATTTCAATACGATTATATCGATTATGACTGACATTTCATATTCTATATTCCATATTTCAAAGTGGCCGAGAAGTGAGAAATTATTGAACAACTCAACACAACTGCGCACTTCTACTGAGAGCAAACAAACCGATTATGAGTGAAATGAAATATGAAATATGAATTATGGCTTCGAGTTCGAATGAGATATAACTGAGTAATCATTCAGTATTCATATTCCATATTCTGATTGTGATTTGACACCTCAGGAAATACCAAGCTATCATCTTTAGTATCTCCCTGAAAATGATAGCTTGGCTATCGAAACGTGTTAAAGCAACCTTTGTTCTTTTTTGGTTTCAAGGGACAAGATTTGTATCTCAATTTTTGAAGATAATCAAGGACCAGTCAGTTTCACCAAATTATCAATAATGAAAATATGTCGATTATGCCCAACGCTACTAAATATCTGCAATTTGATATTTACGCGAGTTAGGTTTTACGGCATCACATGTAAAAGTAATCTTGCTATTTCCAAATAGCACGAAAAACATTAACAAAACGCTACAGGTATCTGGCACGAAACCAGTTTTATTTACTCTCTTTAAACCTAATCATGTTAAATTTAATGAACTAACGTCACTCGAATATGGAATGGTATCAGTACAATATGTGGCAGAATTGGCAGGAATTTCACAAGTTTTCTAAATTTCAAGTAACCTGAAAACATGTGAGGAAATCTGCTTTAGTCACGATCGTAAAAATTATTAAACAATTTTCAAACCGATTTATTCTAAGACTAACTACCCTCTGATTGTTTTTAATAGAAGAATATATTCAAAGGTTCGCGATTCTTCTACTAAGCGTTAGAATTGCAGGTGGCGCACCATAAATGTTGCAAATTGGTTTCTATTTTATATATTCTATGTTATAACCTCATATAAAATTGTTAATATAGTTAAGTTCTTGGAAAAAGTTGAATTTTACTAGAATAAAAATAGTCTAAAAGGTACCCCTAAATATACTCCACCATTTAGTAAAAATTTATTGAAAATCCATTAAACAGTTTCCGAGATTAACCCGGACAAAAGATCGGTCGAGATACAAACATTTAGTCGTTTCAATTTTATTTATATAGATTAATAGTTTCCAGATTTCTTTTTCTAATAGAAGATTATTTATAAATCATATTATTTTCGATATATACGGCGTGTTTCATCTCAAGTGGTCACATCTTGATATTTCGGTTATTATTCGACAAAAAGGGGACCGTGGTCCAGTAGCATGAGTGCTGGACTACAAACTAAAGAGAGCTGGGTTCAATTCCCGCTGGCGGCTTCATGCACCGCCCGTTTTCAAAAAACGATCTGGTTCCCAAGGTCGACTCAGCCCCAAGGTCGACTCAGCCTTACGGTAAAATGAGTACTTGGGTGTAACTCGAGGTAATAATAATAAGCTGCTGAAGCGTAGTGCCGGCTACATTGTCTTCCTCGTATGCCGTTCGACCCAAGCAATAGCAGCGCATACCTGCTATTATCTCCCATAGCGCTGAAAAGCGCTGCAAGGGAGCTACTATTATTATTATTCGACAAATTAAACCACAATTAGAAGTAGCAACTTTACAAAAGCCATTAATTAAAAAAAAAGTTTTAAAAAGTACGAGTTCAATGGTGAAATATCGAGTTTCTCGAAATTTGAAGAAAAAAGTCGAATTTTCGGGTGTACCTCGAGTCGAAATATCGATATTAAAGTCGAAATTTTGACTTTGATCTCGGAATTTCTAAAAAAAAAGTCAGGATTTCGAAATTAAAAATTTCCATATTAAATGCGGAATTTGGAGAAAGAAGTTGAATTTTTGAGAAAAAAAGTCGAAATTTCGCGGTTAAAGTTGAAATTTCTGTGTTAATAGCGAAATTGCAAGAAAAAAATTTAAATTTTAACGTTAAACGTTACATAATTTTGATGGAATGGACTGGTCCTTGGTTATCCTCAAAAATTGAATTGAATTAGATTTTAGAAGCCAAAATTACGAACGTGTAGAAAGGATATGAATTTAAAAAGAATTTTCTTTAGAAATTACGAAAATTGAAAAACAAATCTTGTCCCCTGAAACCAAGAATGATTAAAAAACACAACAAAAGTTGCTCTAACGCTAGTCTCTCTCTGAAGATGATAGCTTGGCTATCGAAACGCGTTAGAGCAACCTCTGTTGTGTTTTTTAATCTTTTTGGTATCAAGGGACATGATTTTTTTTTCAATTTTTGTAATTTCTAAAAACAATTCTTTTTAAATTCATATCCTTTCTACACGTTCGTAATTTTGACTTCTGCAACTCGCAATAAAAAGAAACATCCAAAAAGCATCGATGTATCGTTATCGAATACCGATTTCTGAGACATCGATGTTTTTATTTAAAAATATCGATGTTCAAACATCGATGCTTTTTCGAACAATGTCGCATCTCTATATCCGAGGGCCACTTTAATTTCCTGGACATCTAGTGGTCAAAAGTAGAAATAGGTAGCACCCTTCATACACTACAGGCCACCGTTGACAGATGGCACTACTCGTACTTTCGAAAGGACAAATTAAACAATCGCGAATAACCTCGTTATTTCGACAAAGTTCTAGTGTATCTCCTCACTTCGAGATGGCAGTAGTTGAAGTTTAAAAAGACCAGCGGAGCAACCGCGAGTTGGTCCGCCTAGGAAGCTCAAAGGGGGCGAAATTCTCTATCACAAAATAAAGTAGTACGTAATTAAATTTAAGTTTTTCTGTAGAAAAGAAGCAGAAATGTTGATCATTCAAAGATCAATGGAATTTTCAATATTTCGTGATTGAGTCCAGAAAAAAAGACGCTGTCTTTGATTTTCGATGAAACCATATCCGTTCTCAAAGGATTTAATATTAAGGGTCATTATGCAATAATAAGCCATCGGCGGTCCTGCTCTAGAAAGAGTGGAGTTCCCTGTCAATGTATCACAAAATAGTATTACGTGCTATGACCGATCAAATTGTTTATTTCTAGTAATTTGTAAATACAAGCTAGACGTGGCATTGTCATTAGCAACAACTGTGTAGTAATGCACGAACATGAGGTAAAAAGGTGAAATTAACATAACGATATTGAGCGCATTGAAAACAATTAAGCTATCACATTAGATAACAAAATAAATCAATAAATATAAACAAAATTACCCAACTTTATATAAGACTTTCATGTGTATTATTTAAAAGAATGTTTATTAATCAATACGTTATAAAATAATCAAAAGGAGAAAGGTCAAGGGTTACAAATCCTAGAAAATATTTATAAGTACACATTACCTTCAAAAAGCCACATATAGAATGACAAACAAGTTGATTAATAAGAAATTGAAGCCCCCAAAAACCACAGACCATTTCATTTTCGACTATAACATACATCATGTGGTTTTCGACTAATATTAATGTAAACGGAAGGTCCACTGATTATATAAAGACCCTTTAATTCGAAATATATTTTGAATCGTTGATTCATCTTTTAGTATTACCTTCCAAAATGAATAGTTTTTATTTTTTCTATTACTTAAAAATCTAAGAAAAAATGAAGAAAGAAATCGTAATTCACTTTTAATCCTTATTTCTAAACGAAATGCTTTGTCTCGTAAATTTTAAAATAATGTATGATGTATGCCAAGAACCATTAAAAGCGCAACAGTTTTAAGAAGCAATTGCCAAACCTCGCCCAATAAAAATCATCTTAACTACTAAAAAATAAGCAACTAAGTGCATTCATAGTAGATCGTGAAAATCATTCGAAAGCTCTCTTTGTCTAACCTTTATACAAATCACGTATATTCAAACAGAATAGTTCAAACACCTCAATTTGTCGATTTAATCGGCGTGATCCTGGATTTACGTAATCATCCCTTTTCGTGTGCGGTGTCTCGTGTATCGTTTTGACCGCTGTTTCCGACACATCGCGGTTAGACACTAGCGTGATTCGTCCTGAAACTTTTCCATGCGCAACCTCGGCCGCCCGTCCGCTAGATGTCGCCTAAGTCGATCGCAACCGCATTGTCGTTAATGTCCTGATGTGAACAGATAGCGAAATGGGAGCACAAAACTAACAAGGATACTTCCACACAAAATCACATTAGCTGGGATGTATTACCTCAATTATATTGAGATAATACATCGAAATATTTTCATAATCGATAATTTTGGTGGAGGGGACTGTTCCTTGGTTATCCTCAAAAATTGAAATTGTAATCTTGTCCCCTGACACCAAGAAAGATTAAAAAACACAACAGAGGTTGCTCTAAACGCGTTTCGATAGCCAAGCTATCATCTTCCGAGAAATACAGATGAGTATCCCTCTGAAGATGATAGCTTGGCTGTCGAAACGCGTTAGAGCAACCTTTGTTGTGTTTTTTAATCTTTCTTGGTTTCAGGTGACAACTTTTTTATTTCAATACTAGGTACTATTAATTTTAACTAATTAATCTGATTTCAGGAATTTTCCTTTTCTTTTAAACAAATTTGCTTCTAATTGCTTCCAAATTTGTTTTTAATTTCAATCAGTTTGCTTCTAATTTGAAGAGGTTTGATTCTAATTTAAACAAATTTACTATTAATTTTAAGTCTATTGCTAGGGCGAACAAATTTATTTCTAATTTAAATGGATTTGCCTCCAATTTGTACAAATTTGCTGTCAGTTTGAATAAATTCGCTTCCCATTTTGGCAAATTTTAGTTGGCCCCTCAAAATTAATTTTATTTTAATAAATTCTGAATTTTTTTGTTCCGAATTTATTGATCTTAAAATTTCGATTATTTTTCAAAAATTTAAGTGGTGATTCGAATCTCAACGAATTACAGGAAGGATTGACTTTTTTGAAAGTTTCGGTTTTTTAAAAAATGCTGATCCTTTTTATTCAGAATTTCGACTTTCATTTTATTTATTATTTGTGTTATTTTTTTATTTTCCATTTTTTCAATGCTGAAATGAAAATCTTGTATTTTTTTTCAAAATTGAGACTTGAAAATGTCCACTTTTTTGAAACTGTGACTCAAAATTGCTACTTTTAAAATTCAACATTTTTAAACATTGGTTTTTTTTTGAAAATTTCTAGCTTAATTTGAAAATTTGATACTTCTATGTACTTTTCTACTTTTTTTTTATTTGTTTTAAATTTCGCTTTTTTAGGAATTACGATTGTTTAAAAATATTTTTTTAATGTCAAGATTTTTTAGTTATTTGGAATTTTTTAGAAATCTTGTATTTTTGTCAAAATATAACGTTCATAATTCGAATTCTTCTCAATGGTCACATTTGTTTTTGGAAAATTCGAGTTATTTCTTCAAAATTATTAAAAAAATGACGATATTTCAAAAAAGATGTTTTTTTAAATAAAAATGCCAAAAAGTAGATTTTGAGAATAAAGAGGAATTTCAGGAAAAAACAGTTATTTTAAGAGGAAAGTTCATAATTTGGAACAAATGATGAATTTCGAGGAAAAGTTGAAATAGAAACTTAAGGAATTCGGTCAAAATTTTTAAAAATTTAATTTCTAATAGATTTAAAATTTTAGACAAAAAATTTAAAACAAATACGGTCGAAATTTCTAGAATCGAATGCTTAGAAAAAAATTGGAATTTTCCAAAGAAAGTCGATATTAAAAAGAAGTACAATTTTGAAATAAAATGCAAATTTGAGAATATAAAACGAATTTTGAAAAATATAGTCGAAAATCCCGAAAAAGACGTATTTTTAACAAAAAGACGAAACTTCCAAAAAACGATAGAAATCCCCTAGAGAAAGTTAAATTTAAAAAAAAAATAGTCAAATTTGGCAATGCTACCTACGAAACATATGACTTTTGACAAAAATCGAAATTTTGAAAAAAAAAGATTAATTTCAAATAAAAAGTTGAGATTTATAGGACCACAATGGATGTGATGTTGACATAAAAGTCGACATTTCCAAAAGATGATTTTTGAGAAAAATGTCGAAATTTCGATTAAAAAACGAATTTCCGGGAAAAAAAACGAATTTCAGGGAAAAAATCTGAATTTCCAAAAACAAATTTTGAAAAGAAAAAAATTTAGGGAGAAAGATCGAAATTTCGAAAAAAAAAGACAATTTTGAAAAACAAGCTGTCTTTTCCAGAAATATTAAATATTGAATTTTAAGATAAACATGAACCTTTTCAGAAAAAGTCAAATTTTAAGCAAACGGTAAAAATATTTGAAAATTCTGATATCAGCAGGTAGACAATTTGAAGAAAGACCCAATGTTAAAAAATAACGTTTCGACAAAGATGAAATTTCGAGAAAAACCTTGAAATTGGAAAACGAAATTTTGAGAAAAAGTCAAATTTTGAGAAGAAGTCAAATTTTGATAAAAAGTCAAATTTTGAGTAAAGAGTAAAAATGTTGAAAGTTTTAATTCTAGAAAGTAGAAAATTTCAAAAAGGATTCAATGTTAAAAGGTAACGTTTTGAAATAGACGAAATTAGAGAGAAACCTTGAAATTGGGAAAAGAAATGTTGAGAAAAAGTCGAATTTTGAGTAAAGAGAGTAAAAATTTTGAAAGTTTTAATTCCGGCAGGTAGACAATTTGAAAAAAGATCCAATGTTAGAAAATAACGTTTCGACAAAGACGAAATTTCGAGAAAAACCTTGAAATTGGGAAACAAAATTTTGAGAAAAGTCAAATTTTAAATAAAGAGTAAAAATGTTGAAAGTTTTAATTCTAGAAAGTAGAAAATTTCAAAAAGGATTCAATTTTAAAAGATAACGTTTTGAAATAGACGAAATGAGAGAGAAACCTTGAAATTGGGAAAAGAAATTTTGAGAAAAAGTTAAATTTTGAGTAAAGAGTAACAATTTTGAAAGTTTTGCTTCCAGCAGGTAGACAATTTGAAAAAAGATCCAATGTTAGAAAATAACGTTTCGACAAAGACGAAATTTCGAGAAAAATCTTAAAATTGGGAAACAAAATTTTGAGAAAAAGTCAAATTTTGAGAAATAGTCAAATTTTGAATAAAGAGTAAACATGTTGAAAGTTTTAATTCTAAAAAGTAGAAAATTTCAAAAAGGATCCAATGTTAAAAGGTAACGTTTTGAAATAGACGAAATTAGAGAGATAGCTTGAAATTAGAAAACAAAATTTTGAGAAAAAGTCAAATTTTGAGTAAAGAGTAAAGATATTTGAAAGTTTTAATTCCAGCAGGTAGACAATTTGAAGAAAGATCCAATTTTGAAAGATAACGTTTCGAAAAAGACGAAATTTAGAGATAAACCTTGAAATTAGGAAACGAAATTTTGAGAAAAAGTCAAATTTTGAGTAAAGAGTAACAATATTTTAAAGTTTTAATTCTAGAAGGTAGAAAATTTCAAAAAGGATCCAATGTTAAAAGGTAACGTTTTGAAATAGACGAAATTAGAGAGATAGCTTGAAATTAGAAAACAAAATTTTGAGAAAAAGTCAAATTTTGAGTAAAGAGTAAAGATATTTGAAAGTTTTAATTCTAGAAGGTAGAATATTTCAAAAAGGAACCAATGTTAAAAGGTAACGTTTTGAAAAAGACGAAATTAGAGAGATAGCTTGAAATTAGAAAACGAAATTTTGAGAAAAAGTCAAATTTTGAGTGAAGACTAAAAATATTTGAAAATTCTGATATCAGCAGATAGACAATTTGAAGAAAGATCCAATGTTAAAAAATAACATTTCGACAAAGACAAAATTTTAAGAAAAACCTTGAAATTGGGAAACAAAATTTTGAGAAAAAATCAAATTTTGAGAAAAAGTCAAATTTTGAGTAAAGAGTAAAAATTTTGAAAGTTTTAATTCTAGCAGGTAGAAAGTTTTAAAAAGGATCCAATGTTAAAAGGTAACATTTTGAAAAAGACGAAATTAGAGAGAAACCTTGAAATTAGAAAACGAAATTTTAAGAAAAAGTCAAATTTTGAGTAAGGAGTAACAATATTTGAAAGTCTTAATCCTAGTAGGTAGAAAATTTCAAAAAGGATCCAATGTTAAACAGTAAAGCTTCGACAAAGACAATATTTCGACAAAAACCTTGAAATTGGGACACGAAATTTTGAGAAAAAATCAAATTTTGAGCAAAAAGTAAAAATTTTTGGAAGTTCTAATTCCAGCAGGTAGAAAATTTTAAAAAGGATCCAATGTTAAAAAAATAACGTTTCGAAAAAGATGAAATTTCGAGGAAAACCTTGAAATTGGGAAACGAAATTTTGAGAAAAAGTCAAATTTTAAGAAAAAAAAACCTCAAGACTAAATCTAGTAGAAATTTAAAATATTTCAGATAAATATGACAAAGAGGTTTTTATTTAACACGAACAAAAATATGAAAATGATGTAAACATGACTAATTATCTTCCAATTATGAAAATTATTCCTTGGGCGAAGCCCAGAATATCAAAAATACGAAAATTGAAATACAGAACTTGTCCCCTGAAATCAAGAAAGATTGAAAAACGCAACAAAGGTTGCTCTAACGCGCTTCGACAGCCAAGCTGTCATCTTTAGAGAGAAACAGTTTCTCTCTGAAGATGACATCTTGGCTGTCGAAACGCGTTAGGGCAACCTTTGTTGTGATTTTTAATCTTTCTTGGTTTCAGGGGACAAGATTTGTATTTCAATTTTTGAAGATAACCAAGGACCAGTCCGTCCCACAAAAAAAATCAAAAATACGAAATAAATAGAGTATATTGAAAAAAAAACTTATTAACGATTTTTGTTAAACTTATGCACGGCAATAATAATAATAATAATAGTGAAACAGGGTCTGTGATTGACAATAAAATAAAACTGATAAACAATCCATTTCAGAGTCAAATTAAAATATTTAAAAGTAAAATACTAATGACAATGAAGTCGTTAGTGATAGCTACATTTACGAAATTCTTCTAAACTTGAAAAAAAACCATAAATGTAAAATAAGTCCCCGTGTATTAATAATAAACGAAAGTTACGGTCCAATTTACTTGGGAGTTTTCCTTGTGTAAATTCTTGACCGGTCCTGCATAAGCTACAAGGCAACTCGATTCCGGTTATAAAACTTGTGTTATATGTCCGGATTAAGTCTCCCTCGGGATGTGGAAATGAGTTCCTCACTTTATTTACGGCTTCCTTATTTTGTCGCTCGACAAGTTCGGATCGGATTAACGTTGTTTATTCGTGAGGGTGAGACTTCCTTGCCCTATATTCCGGACAACTTTTCGAATTTACGCACTTCTATAAAAAACGCGATAGAGGCATTATGAACACTATCTGTGAGAGGTATAATGGTATAAACGAAATATTTCGATTATAATCAAAATATTTCGATTATGATCGAAATACTTTGATTATGGCCGTATAATCGACCATTCGATGATCGAAAATCAGAAATGAATGATATTTTATATTCCAAATATTCCTTTCAATAGCGAACGACTAAGAGCGCATTCATTTCAATACGATTATATCGATTATGACTGACATTTCATATTCTATATTCCATATTTCAAAGTGGCCGAGAAGTGAGAAATTATTGAACAACTCAACACAACTGCGCACTTCTACTGAGAGCAAACAAACCGATTATGAGTGAAATGAAATATGAAATATGAATTATGGCTTCGAGTTCGAATGAGATATAACTGAGTAATCATTCAGTATTCATATTCCATATTCTGATTGTGATTTGACACCTCAGGAAATACCAAGCTATCATCTTTAGTATCTCCCTGAAAATGATAGCTTGGCTATCGAAACGTGTTAAAGCAACCTTTGTTCTTTTTTTGGTTTCAAGGGACAAGATTTGTATCTCAATTTTTGAAGATAATCAAGGACCAGTCAGTTTCACCAAATTATCAATAATGAAAATATGTCGATTATGCCCAACGCTACTAAATATCTGCAATTTGATATTTACGCGAGTTAGGTTTTACGGCATCACATGTAAAAGTAATCTTGCTATTTCCAAATAGCACGAAAAACATTAACAAAACGCTACAGGTATCTGGCACGAAACCAGTTTTATTTACTCTCTTTAAACCTAATCATGTTAAATTTAATGAACTAACGTCACTCGAATATGGAATGGTATCAGTACAATATGTGGCAGAATTGGCAGGAATTTCACAAGTTTTCTAAATTTCAAGTAACCTGAAAACATGTGAGGAAATCTGCTTTAGTCACGATCGTAAAAATTATTAAACAATTTTCAAACCGATTTATTCTGATTGTTTTTAATAGAAGAATATATTCAAAGGTTCGCGATTCTCTCTACTAAGCGTTAGAATTGCAGGTGGCGCACCATAAATGTTGCAAATTGGTTTCTATTTTATATATTCTATGTTATAACCTCATATAAAATTGTTAATATAGTTAAGTTCTTGGAAAAAAGTTGAATTTTACTAGAATAAAAATAGTCTAAAAGGTACCCCTAAATATACTCCACCATTTAGTAAAAATTTATTGAAAATCCATTAAACAGTTTCCGAGATTAACCCGGACAAAAGATCGGTCGAGATACAAACATTTAGTCGTTTCAATTTTATTTATATAGATTAATAGTTTCCAGATTTTCTTTTTTCTAATAGAAGATTATTTATAAATCATATTATTTTCGATATATACGGCGTGTTTTCATCTCAAGTGGTCACATCTTGATATTTCGGTTATTATTCGACAAAAAGGGGACGTGGTCCAGTAGCATGAGTGCTGGACTACAAACTAAAGAGAGCTGGGTTCAATTCCCGCTGGCGGCTTCATGCACCGCCCGTTTTCAAAAAACGATCTGGTTCCCAAGGTCGACTCAGCCCCAAGGTCGACTCAGCCTTACGGTAAAATGAGTACTTGGGTGTAACTCGAGGTAATAATAATAAGCTGCTGAAGCGTAGTGCGGTCTTCCTCGTATGCCGTTCGACCCAAGCAATAGCAGCGCATACCTGCTATTATCTCCCATAGCGCTGAAAAGCGCTGCAAGGGAGCTACTATTATTATTATTCGACAAATTAAACCACAATTAGAAGTAGCAACTTTACAAAAGCCATTAATTAAAAAAAAAGTTTTAAAAAGTACGAGTTCAATGGTGAAATATCGAGTTTCTCGAAATTTGAAGAAAAAAGTCGAATTTTCGGGTGTACCTCGAGTCGAAATATCGATATTAAAGTCGAAATTTTGACTTTGATCTCGGAATTTCTAAAAAAAAGTCAGGATTTCGAAATTAAAAATTTCCATATTAAATGCGGAATTTGGAGAAAGAAGTTGAATTTTTGAGAAAAAAAGTCGAAATTTCGCGGTTAAAGTTGAAATTTCTGTGTTAATAGCGAAATTGCAAGAAAAAAATTTAAATTTTAACGTTAAACGTTACATAATTTTGATGGAATGGACTGGTCCTTGGTTATCCTCAAAAATTGAATTGAATTAGATTTTAGAAGCCAAAATTACGAACGTGTAGAAAGGATATGAATTTAAAAAGAATTTTCTTTAGAAATTACGAAAATTGAAAAACAAATCTTGTCCCCTGAAACCAAGAATGATTAAAAAACACAACAAAAGTTGCTCTAACGCTAGTCTCTCTCTGAAGATGATAGCTTGGCTATCGAAACGCGTTAGAGCAACCTCTGTTGTGTTTTTTAATCTTTTTGGTATCAAGGGACATGATTTTTTTTTCAATTTTTGTAATTTCTAAAAACAATTCTTTTTAAATTCATATCCTTTCTACACGTTCGTAATTTTGACTTCTGCAACTCGCAATAAAAAGAAACATCCAAAAAGCATCGATGTATCGTTATCGAATACCGATTTCTGAGACATCGATGTTTTTATTTAAAAATATCGATGTTCAAACATCGATGCTTTTTCGAACAATGTCGCATCTCTATATCCGAGGGCCACTTTAATTTCCTGGACATCTAGTGGTCAAAAGTAGAAATAGGTAGCACCCTTCATACACTACAGGCCACCGTTGACAGATGGCACTACTCGTACTTTCGAAAGGACAAATTAAACAATCGCGAATAACCTCGTTATTTCGACAAAGTTCTAGTGTATCTCCTCACTTCGAGATGGCAGTAGTTGAAGTTTAAAAAGACCAGCGGAGCAACCGCGAGTTGGTCCGCCTAGGAAGCTCAAAGGGGGCGAAATTCTCTATCACAAAATAAAGTAGTACGTAATTAAATTTAAGTTTTTCTGTAGAAAAGAAGCAGAAATGTTGATCATTCAAAGATCAATGGAATTTTCAATATTTCGTGATTGAGTCCAGAAAAAAGACGCTGTCTTTGATTTTCGATGAAACCATATCCGTTCTCAAAGGATTTAATATTAAGGGTCATTATGCAATAATAAGCCATCGGCGGTCCTGCTCTAGAAAGAGTGGAGTTCCCTGTCAATGTATCACAAAATAGTATTACGTGCTATGACCGATCAAATTGTTTATTTCTAGTAATTTGTAAATACAAGCTAGACGTGGCATTGTCATTAGCAACAACTGTGTAGTAATGCACGAACATGAGGTAAAAAGGTGAAATTAACATAACGATATTGAGCGCATTGAAAACAATTAAGCTATCACATTAGATAACAAAATAAATCAATAAATATAAACAAAATTACCCAACTTTATATAAGACTTTCATGTGTATTATTTAAAAGAATGTTTATTAATCAATACGTTATAAAATAATCAAAAGGAGAAAGGTCAAGGGTTACAAATCCTAGAAAATATTTTATAAGTACACATTACCTTCAAAAAGCCACATATAGAATGACAAACAAGTTGATTAATAAGAAATTGAAGCCCCCAAAAACCACAGACCATTTCATTTTCGACTATAACATACATCATGTGGTTTTCGACTAATATTAATGTAAACGGAAGGTCCACTGATTATATAAAGACCCTTTAATTCGAAATATATTTTGAATCGTTGATTCATCTTTTAGTATTACCTTCCAAAATGAATAGTTTTTATTTTTTCTATTACTTAAAAATCTAAGAAAAAATGAAGAAAGAAATCGTAATTCACTTTTAATCCTTATTTCTAAACGAAATGCTTTGTCTCGTAAATTTTAAAATAATGTATGATGTATGCCAAGAACCATTAAAAGCGCAACAGTTTTAAGAAGCAATTGCCAAACCTCGCCCAATAAAAATCATCTTAACTACTAAAAAATAAGCAACTAAGTGCATTCATAGTAGATCGTGAAAATCATTCGAAAGCTCTCTTTGTCTAACCTTTATACAAATCACGTATATTCAAACAGAATAGTTCAAACACCTCAATTTGTCGATTTAATCGGCGTGATCCTGGATTTACGTAATCATCCCTTTTCGTGTGCGGTGTCTCGTGTATCGTTTTGACCGCTGTTTCCGACACATCGCGGTTAGACACTAGCGTGATTCGTCCTGAAACTTTTCCATGCGCAACCTCGGCCGCCCGTCCGCTAGATGTCGCCTAAGTCGATCGCAACCGCATTGTCGTTAATGTCCTGATGTGAACAGATAGCGAAATGGGAGCACAAAACTAACAAGGATACTTCCACACAAAATCACATTAGCTGGGATGTATTACCTCAATTATATTGAGATAATACATCGAAATATTTTCATAATCGATAATTTTGGTGGAGGGGACTGTTCCTTGGTTATCCTCAAAAATTGAAATTGTAATCTTGTCCCCTGACACCAAGAAAGATTAAAAAACACAACAGAGGTTGCTCTAACGCGTTTCGATAGCCAAGCTATCATCTTCCGAGAAATACAGATGAGTATCCCTCTGAAGATGATAGCTTGGCTGTCGAAACGCGTTAGAGCAACCTTTGTTGTGTTTTTTAATCTTTCTTGGTTTCAGGGTTTGGTGGAACGGACTGGTCCTTGGTTTTCTTCAAAAATTGAAGTGCAGAACTTATCTCCTGAAACCAAGAAAGAGTAAAAAACACAACAACGCGTTTCGACAGCCAATCTGTCATCTTTAGAGAGAAACTACAAGTTCTGTATTCCAATTTTTGGTTTCAGGGGACAACATTTGTATTTTAATTATTGAAGATAACCAAGGAGCAGTCCATTCCATAAAAATTTTGTTATATTAAAAAAAAAGTACACATTTTAAGAAAAAGTCGAAATTTTTCGGTTGGATATTTATTTTCTTTCAACTGCTTAAGTTAGAGGGAGACAAGTGCCCAATCACGTTGACAGAAAATGTCCAATATTGAGACAGATGTCAACATTTTGGGAAACAAGTTGGTATTTTCACAAAATTGGAAGAAACCATCGTTTTTTAATCTGGAGCTTTTCTTTTAGAAGTTTGCGATGCAAATGCGACTGAATGAGGTTTTTTTATGAACAACAAAAATTCGTTATAAACCGTATCAGCTATAAAATTTATGGCTGTGTTCCCCATTTATAAACTTCGCGAATTTATTAGTTTATTTTTCAGCAATCAATCATTCTGAAGAAAAGCATCCACTTTCGAGTTTACATTAGGGCAAAGGGAACACACTAAGCAGGAAAACGTTTTAACATTATGAAATCCTCAATATCGATTATAAAGGACAATTCGTCTTTTATACGATGTATTTAAAAGACAGCGGACGTCGTGTTGATTTAGTTATTTTTAATCCATATCGCCCTTGGATGCTATTTTTCTTCAGTTATAGCGTTGAATAATTTGCTAAATATTATTGCTTCCTTAGAGTCCCATAAAATTAAGTTGGGAATTTATGGTTTTCAATTGGAAATAACGTTTGCAGTTTACCGGCATTAAAACAGAAATATAAAACAGAGCTCTCTAAAAATATCGAAACGTAATTATGAAAGAAAAACAGAAATTCCAAATTACTCAGGTGAATCAGGATTTATAAATATGGCACTGCTTGTGTCAGAGTTTAAAAAATCAAAAGCAGTCTTATTCAATAAGAATTGAAATACAAATCTTGTCCACTGATGAGATAATAAGCCTTGTATATACGATTACATACAAGTTTATTACGATGCAATTGAAATCTAATTTCATTAGAATCTAATGGAAACTAGACTGCAGTCGCAAAGTTCACGTAGATGAGGCAAAGCTTGTATCACGGGTTGCATCGCAATAGATACAAACGTCCTCGGCGTGACTTTACTTTCATCTAGTTTTGACAAATGACCAATTAAATGTTCTGTAATTAAAGAGCTAAACGTGCTTAAAATTGAAAATATGTACAACCGCAACCATAGACTAGTTTCGGCCTTCCTTGGCCTCGTCAGCATGGTACGGTGGTTGTATACACTTCCAATTTAAAGCCGTTAGTCAGTTGGATACTTATACTTAAACACAACAGAGGTTGCTCTAACGTGTTTCCGTAGTCAAGCTATCATCTTCAGAATCAGTACCTCTTTGAAGATGATAGCTATCGAAACGGATTAGAGCAACCTCTGTTGTGTTTTTTGATCTTTTTTGGTTCAAGGTCAAGATTTGTATTTCAATTTTTGAAGATAACCAAGGACCAAAGTTATTAAATAAGACCAAAATAATCTTGCAAGGGAACTCTAATAAGATATGAATGAAGCTAAAAGATAAAAAGGTTGTTTTTCACTAAAAAAAATCTATAACATAGAAGCAGCTTTTAATGCTAATCAGTAGAGACCGGATTTTAAGTAAAATATTATGATGCTGAATGCTGTCTACGTCATTAAATTTGGATTTCTGAAAGACGACTTTACGATTAACAGAAGGGGGTGCACTTTGGAAGAAATGCTGTCGAACAAAACTGGATAAAACCTTATATTCGAAATGCCAACATAACGATGGTGCTTTAAGTAATTATTTATGTTTAAGCAATGAAAAGTGCCTTTGTTATTCTAATCAGTTTGTCTCGTTGCACGTCTCTGGAATTGTTCGATCAATTGCAATTAGTAACAGAATTGAAATACAAATATCTCCTGAAATCAAGAAAGATTAAAAAACGTAACAAAGGTTGCTCTAACTCGTTCCGATAGCCATCTCTCTCTGAAGAATCATCTCTCTCTGAAGAGCCACCTATATTTGAAGAGCTATCTCTCTTTGAAGAGCCATCTCTCTTTGAAGAGCCATCTCTCTCTGAAGAGCTATCTCTCTTTGAAGAGCCATCTCTCTCTGAAGATCTCTCTCTCTCTCTCTCTCTCTTAAGAGAAAGAGAGAGAGAGAGAGAGAGGGAGAGCGAGAGAAAGAGAGAGAGAGAGAGAGAGAGGAGAGAGAGAGAGAGAGAGAGAGAGAGAGAGAGGGAGAGCGAGAGAAAGAGAGAGAGAGAGAGAGAGAGAGGAGAGAGAGAGAGAGAGACAGAGAGAGAGAGAGAGAGAGAGAGAGAGAGAAGAGAGAGAGAGAGAGAGAGAGAGAGAGAGAGAGAGAGAGAGAGAGAGAGAGAGAGAGAGAGAGAGAGAGAGAGAGAGAGAGAGAGAGAGAGAGAGAGAGAGAGAGAGAGAGAGAGAGAGAGAGATCTAAACAGAGGGATGGCTATCGGTACGCGTTAGAGCAACCTTTTTTGCTTTTTTTAATCTTTCTTGCAGAAGAAGATTAAAAAACGCAACAAGGTTGCTCTAACGCATTTCGATCGCTATCTCTCTCAAAAACCATTTCTCTTTGAAGAGAGAGATTTCTCTTTGAACAGAGAGATCTCTCTTTGAACAGAGAGATCTCTTTCAAACGCCATCGAAACGCGTTAGACCAACCTTTGTTGTGTTTTTTAATCTTTCTTGCTTTCAGAGGATAAGGTTTGTATTTCAATTTTTGAAGATAACCAAGGACCAGTCCATTTCACAAAAAAAAGTGATGAACTCTGAAATTTTTTGATCTTTGCTAGAGTTTCGATATTCTTTGTATCTTTTTGGCGAAATTTCGTTAATTTCACTCCTGTTGAATGGCATTTTCTTCGCCAATTCTTGTAAACAACTCTGTACACTAACTTTTTGGTTTAAATCAATTGAAATGAATGCTGAGAAGATATTGAAACCAACAGGAAAAAGACCACAAGAAAGACCGGAAAGAATGCTGTACCTCAGAAGAACAAGAGGCTTAAAGACCAGAACAGGTTGAGAAACCTACCCCAGGAAAACCTACCTCAGAGAATGAAGAAGAACGAAGAGGAGAAAGACCACAAGGAAGACCGATGAAAAGATGGAAAGAATGCTGTACCTCAGAAGAACAAGAGGCTTGAAGACCAGAACAGGTTGAGAAACCTACCTCAGAGAATGAAGAAGAACGAACAGGAAAAAGACCACAAGGAAGACCGATGAAAAGATGGAAAGAATGCTGGACCTCAGAAGAACAAGAGGCTTGAAGACCAGAACAGGTTGAGAAACCTACCCCAGGAGAACCTACCACAGAGAATGAAGAAGAACGAACAGGAAAAAGACCACAAGAAAGACCGGAAAGAATGCTGTACCTCAGAAGAACAAGAGGCTTGAAGACCAGAACAGGTTAAGAAACCTACCCCAGGAAAACCTACCTCAGAGAATGAAGAACGAACAGGAAAAAGACCACAAGGAAGACCGATTAAAAGATGGAAAGAATGCTGTACCTCAGAAGAACAAGAGGCTTGAAGACAAGAACAGGTTGAGAAACCTACCCCAGGAAGACCTACCTCAGAGAATGAAGAACGAACAGGAAAAAGAACACAAGGAAGACCGGAAAGAATGCTGTACCTCAGAAGAACAAGAGGCTTGAAGACCAGAACAGGTCGAGAAACCTACCCCAGGAAGACCTACCTCAGAGAATGAAGAACGAACAGGAAAAAGACCACAAGAAAGACCCATGAAAAGATGGAAAGAATGCTGTACCTCAGGAACAAGAGGCTTGAAAACCAGAACAGGTTGAGAAACCTACCCCAGAAGAACCTACCACAGAGAATGAAGAAGAATGAACAGGAAAAAGAACACAAGGAAGACCGGAAAGAATGCTCTACCTCAGAAGAACAAGAGGCTTGAAGACCAGAACAGGTTGAGAAACCTACCCCAGGAAAACCTACCTCAGAGAATGAAGAACGAACAGGAAAAAGACCACAAGAAAGACCGATGAAAAGATGGAAAGAATGCTGTACCTCAGAAGAACAAGAGTCTTGAAGACCAGAACAGGTTGAGAAACCTACCCCAGGAAAACCTACCTCAGAGAATGAAGAAGAACGAACAGGAAAAAGAACACAAGGAAGACCGGAAAGAATGCTGCACCTCAGAAGAACAATAGGCTTGAAGACCAGAACAGGTTGAGAAACCTACCCCAGGAAAACCTACCTCAGAGAATGAAGAACGAACAGGAAAAAGACCACAAGAAAGACCGATGAAAAGATGGATTAAATGCTGTACCTCCGAGGAACAAGAGGCTTGAAGACCAGAACAGGTTGAGAAACCTACCCCAGGAAAACCTACCTCAGAGAATGAAGAAGAACGAACAGGAAAAAGACCACAAGGAAGACCGGAAAGAATGCTGTACCTCAGAAGAACAAGAGGCTTGAAGACCCGAACAGGTTGAGAAACCTACCCCAGGAGAACCTACCACAGAGAATGAAGAAGAATGAACAGGAAAAAGAACACAAGGAAGACCGGAAAGAATGCTGCACCTCAGAAGAACAAGAGGCTTGAAGATCAGAACAGGTTGAGAAACCTATCCTAGGAAAACCTACCTCAGAGAATGAAGAACGAACAGGAAAAAGACCACAAGGAAGACCGATGAAAAGATGGAAAGAATGCTGTATCTCAGAAGAACAAGAGGCTTGAAGACCAGAACAGGTACCCCAGGAAAACCTACCACAGAGAATGAAAAAGAAGAAGAAGAAGAAAAAGAAGAAGAAGAAGCAGAAAAAGAAGAAAAAGAAGCAGAAACAGTAGAAGAATAAGAATAATTGTAACATTAAAGTCGTTACTACATTTTCATAAAATTCAAAATATCTCAGAATCATTAGGGTTTAGGTCAGCCAAATCCTAATAAAACTGGCGTCGATTTTGAAATTCGAAAATTTAAAAATATATACGGTGTTTTATTTAAAAAATAAATAAAAACGTTCTGTATTTTTGTGATAATCAATCAAACTAATTTTAGAATGTACCGCCAGTAAGCCTCTATCTACCTTCAAAACAAAACTTTTCTTAAGTCAAATCTTGTGAACAATCCTGTACACGAAAAAATATAAGAAAACAAAATCGATCTACTTATATGATGAACTCTAAAAATGGAAATACAAATTAGTAGTACTGTATCTCTTTGAAGATGATAGATTGGCTATCGAAACACGTTAGAGCAACTTTTATTGTGTTTTTTAATCTTTCTTGCTTTCAGGGTATAAGGTTTGTATTTCAATTTTTGAAGCTAACCAAAGACCAGTCCGTTCCACCAAAAGTAATAGAGTCATTATTAAGATCAAAACAAGCGCTTGAACGATTTTTCCAACTAAAATCACAAGTCAATGCGCTATCGAGAACAGTGCACAATATTTTGAAAATGATAGATCAGGGCTACCACAATGCAGCAGAAATGTGACTTTGGCCCAAAGATGGACTCGTATGGTTTCTGAAATGACTGGTTCGATTCCATGTATATTAATTATTTTGTTCAATGCAGATGGATTCTATAATGCGCACAGACCACCAATAGGTTTGAACATTTATTAGATTCGAAGTTTGGAAACCAAATACCGGTTTCGATCTTGTTAGATCTCGTCAGTTTGGTATATCCAACTTGAATGCTAATAAATGTTCCGACAAGTAAGTACTAAAGCATTCACAAGCGTCAAGCGAGTGACTCTTTAGTACTACCACCTATTGGCCCATAGAGAAACTATGGCCATCGCCAACAATGTCGTATGCAAGCAGATGGCGTGAAAGTAACTTACCATCGGACGAGAATCCTTAGTGATATTTTCTCGATCCAGCGATGGCTTGCGCCGCATAGGACGTTCCATTGATCCTTGACGTGATACATTATCTAAGTTGGAAACATCGCGAAGTTGGGGAGGAGAAGGTGGCGGTGGCATATCTTCTTCAGCATAGCGTGAGTGCTGAAACCAAATTTCAATTTAGTTTGCCATCAAAGTGCCTTATTAACCCTTTAACTATAGAAGTATTTTCACAAAATAGTCCATAGAAACGCAAAACTGAATAAATACTGAACGAGTAACTGTAATGTATTTTTAATAAGAACTATGTGACATGATTATAAGACAGATTTGCCAATAAGTCGATCCTTTTTTTTTGCAAGGGACTGGTCCTTGGTTATCTTTAAAAATTGAAATACAAATCTTTTCCCCCGAAACCAAAAAAAGATTAAAAAACACAACAGGGGTTGCTTTTAACACGTTTCGATAGTCAAGCTATCATCTTCAGAGACATACAGTATCTCTCTAAGGACGATTTGACAAGATTTGTATTTTAAAAGCAGGAGATTATGTAGAAAAATAGTTAACCACTTTTACATATGTATCTTGTACCAATAAATTTTTAAAAACAAATTCTGGTTCATATTTAATTTACCCTCGTAGTTGACTATGAAATAGATAAGGGTTGACATAAAAAGAAAAATTCATAGCACCTGTGAATATTAAAATAACAAAGTAGCATACAAATAAAGGTGAAAAGGTTAAACTTTGGGCGAATAACGTTTTATCTCTGTAGCTGTAGCACTTAAGCCTTAATAATTTCTCTTATGAAAGATAATAATAACACATAATTGCCAAGTCACAGATATAAATGAAGCAAACATTATGAGTAATAAACCCTTTCTACGAGACAAGCCTTTTGGAATTAAACTGTATCTAGGTGAAACTAATGTTTTATTTTGTGTATGTATAACAGGAACAAAGCTGCTTTATGTAAACTGTAATTTGTTTATGTGTCAACTAGCTTTCAACCCCACTGTTACTGTTTATACTTAGTCGAGTAGTTTCGTGTAATTTTCCGAGTTTAATTGACTTTCCGTGGAAAACGATAACACTCAACCCAGTGCTACGTTCGTCATTAGTACCTAAGTCACAAAGTAATTTATTTTACGTCTAAGTGTTGAAGATAGCCCGAGTTATTTATCGATCATTCGGGGCGAGTTTTATTTACAAAAAGATCAAATGTACCTGCACATTTTCCGTCCAACAGCAAGAGCAATTCGAACCGTGCGCCGATGTCCTTGGATTATCAGGAACAGTTTTCTTTTGCTTTCGTTTTCGTCGCACTTTATTCGGCACGCCGTACATGTAATTCGAGAATCGTCTTCTCGAATGTCTCACAATCGAAACCCAATCGATCATGATGAATTTTATTCACTCAAACTTCATACATATTCCGCTTGACCCGAATCTACCGAATACTGGACTCAAATCTAAGGAAAGTTATCGTTTTATGCAAGAAATATTCAGCTTAGAAGATGATAAAATTTTGGTGGAACTGACTGGTCCTTGCTTATTTTATCCTTTGCGAGTTGCTTTAACATAAAAAAAATACAAATCTTCTCCCCCTCAAACCAATAAAGCTTAAAAAACACAACAAATGTTTCTGTAACGTGTTTCGATAGCCAAGCTATCATCTTCAGAAAGATACTGGATATACTGGATGATAGCTTGGCTATCGAAACGCGTTAGAACTTCCATTCGGTTGTTGTTTCTGTTCTTCAGTCAAAAAACACAACGGTTCCTCTAAGGCATTTCGATAGCCAAGCTATCATCTTGATGAGTATCTCTCAGCTGGTCTATCGTTAGCTTGTCTATCGTTAGCTTGTCTATCGTCTAGCGTTAGAGCCACTGTTATGCTTTTCAATCTTTCTTGATTTCAGGGGACAAGATGAACTGCCAAAATGCTGCCAACTCATAAAATTATTTTCGCTTAATATCAAGAACAGAACATACATTTTAAAGTAAACACATTGGCTTGCACAAAATCTCTTTTTTTTTAAATTCAAAGTTCAAAGCTGTAAGTTTATACTGTAACAAAAAGTAATTATAAAATTTAGTTGGGAATTTTCTAGAAAATTTGATAAGGGGAAGCGGCCGCGATGATCAAACGGCAGGTAAGCGCTCCAGAAATTTCGGCAAACGATAAGCCTTATCTGCGGGATTGTTCTAGAACCCGAACCGGGACCTATATAAGGAGGAGGCTTTTCTCTCACAGAATTTAGTTAGAAGTCAACGAATAAGTTGGTTAATTAAACAGTGTTAGCGAATTGCAATTGTAGTGTTCCTAGTTCTGTTTGTGGTTACAATTCACGTGGTAATCATTCGAACCGATAACGCGCAGCAATACTTAAAAAAAGCTGCCAGGAAAATTGTCAAAAAAAATGCCAAAACACGTCGATTTTTCGGTATAATTTCAGATTTATAACATAACATGTCGAAGTGCAACGAAATAATTCATTTTTCGGTCTTACGATCCACGAAAGATGTATTTATTTTGTTATTTCTGCAGACATATGTTATCGTTGGCGAAATATGTTGTCGAATTTATATGCGGAAAGAACATAAAGAATAAATATTTATTTGAGGCTCTCAACTTTGCGCAAGAGGCATAAAGTATGATTTACTCGGCAAATCTTGAACGTATTTCATCCGTTTGATACAAGAAGAGGATATTTCAGATTCAATATGCAAGCAGCGTCGTAGACTTCAGCTTTATCAAGCTCAGCGAAATGTATATAAAGACGAAACTAGTTCCACTTCAGTTGGACTTTTGTTTATGTATATTGCACTCGATTTTTATGATATTGTTACTCTTAATTACAGGATATACTTCTTCCGGGATTGGACCGTGTTAAAAAACTACTAAAAGTGTTCGACGTTTCGCCCACCATCGTAGGGGGCTTCTTCAGGAACAAAGAAAGAAAAATAGATGAAAAGAGGAATATGAGGGAATATGCAAAAAAAGAAAAATAAAAAAGGCCAATTTCAATTCAATTTCAATTTATTTTTCTTTTTTTTTATTTTTCTTTTTTGCATATTCCCTCATATTCCTCTTTTCATCTATTTTTCTTTCTTTGTTCCTGAAGAAGCCCCCTACGATGGTGGGCGAAACGTCGAACACTTTTAGAAGTTCTTTGACACGGTCCAATCCCGGAAGAAGTATATCCTGTACTGACTCTGGCCGTGGAAGCCTTCGTAATCTTGTTACTCTTATCTATTTACTCTTTACTCTATTTACTCTATTTACTCTTGTCTATTTAGTAAAATAACCACAAAAAAATTAAGTAAGTTCATTGGAATCATACATAATTTTGGTAGAACGTACTGGTCTTTGTTACATTCAAAAATTGATATAGAAATCTTATCCCCTGAAGGCAAAAAGGATTTAATGCAGAAAACCCTAAACACCATTGACAACTAGTGTTCAAAACAAGGGTTAAGTGTAAACCCAAATAAAACAATAACACGAAGAGAAACAATAACACGAAGAAAAGGAAAGTAGATCTAACAGCTCCCACTTTGAATGGAGTTCAAATTGACTTCTCAAGTGAGACTAAGGAATAGTCCTAGACCAAAAGCTCACCAGGAATCCTCATTTGAATGGAATAGTCAAGCGAGCACGACAGCGTTCTGGACGTGCCGCAAGCTCTTCAGCAAAACCTGGGGTCTGAGACCAAAAGTGACACGAAGAGAAGGAAGGTAAATCTAACAGCTCCCACTATAAATGGAGTTCAATTTGACTTCTCAAGTGAGACTAAGGAATAGTCTTAGACCAAAAGTTCACCTGGAGTCCTCATTTGACTTGAATAGTCAAGCAAGTCACGACAGCGTTCTGGACGTGCCGCAGACTATTCAGAAAAACCTGGGATCTGATACCAAAATTGACACGAAGAGAAGGAAGGTAAATTTAACAGCTTCCACTATGAATGGAGTTCAACTTGACTTCTCAAGTGAGAGTAGGAATAGTCCTAGACCAAAAGCTCACAAGAAATCCTCATTTGATTCGAATAGTCAAGCAAGCCACGATAGCGTTCTGGACGTGCCTCAGGCTATTGAGCAAAACCTGGCGTCTGAGATCAAAATTGACACAAAGAAAAGGAAGGTAAATCTAACAGCTCCCACTATAAATGGAGTTCAACTTGACTTCACAAGTGAGACTAAGGAATAGTCTTAGACCAAAAGTTCACCTGAAGTCCTCACTTGACTCGAATAGTCAAGCGAGCCACGACAGCGTTCTGAACGTACCGCAGACTATTGAGCAAAACCTGGGATCTGAGATCAAAATTAACACGAAGAGAAGGAAGGTAAATCTAACAGCTCCCACTATAAATGGAGTTCAACTTGACTTCTCAAGTGAGACTAAGGAATAGTCTTAGACCAAAAGTTCACCTGGAGTCCTCATTTGACTCGAATAGTCAAGCGAGTCACCACAGTATTCTGGACGTGCCGCAGAGTATTCAGCAAAACTTGGGGTCTGAGACCAAAATTGATACGAAGAGAAGGAAGATAAATCTAACAGCTCCCACTATGAATGGAGTCTAACTTAACCTTTCAAGTGAGACTAAATATCTAGGAATAGTCCTAGCTAATCTGGAATCCTCATTTGACTCGAATAGTTCGGCGAGCCACGACAGCGTTCTGAACGTGCCGCAGACTATTCAGCAAAACTTGGGGTCTGAGACCAAAATTGATACGAAGAGAAGGAAGGTAAATTTAACAGCTTCCACTATGAATGGAGTTCAACTTAAATTTTCAAGTGAGACTAAATATCTAGGAATAGTCCTAAACCAAAAGCTCATCAGGAATCCTCATCTGACTCGAATAGTCAAGCGAGTCACGACAGCGTTCTGGTCGTGCCTCAGACTATTCAGCAAAACTTGGGGTCTGAGACCGAAAATGATCTACCGGTCATATAAGATGACATTCACACTCCTGATCACATACGCTTCTTTAGTGTGGTGACCAAAAATAAGACAGCACAAAACCAACTGAACATAATTTTGGTGGAACGGACTGGTCCTTGGTTATCCTCAAAAATTGAAATACAAATCTTGTCCCCTGAAACCAAGAAGGATTAAAAGACACAACAAAGATTGCTCTAACACGTTAGAGCAACTTGTGTTGTTTCTTAATCTTTCTGAAATCTTTCTGTAATCTTTTCTGAAATACAAATCTTGTCCCTTGAAACCAAGAAAGATTAAAAAACCCAACAAGGGTTGCTCTAACGCGTTAGAGCAACTTTTGTTGTGTTTTTTAATCCTTCTTGGTTTCAGGGGACAAGATTCGTATTTCAAGCGTTAGAGCAACCTTTGTTGTGTCTCTCAGAGAGAGATACTCTCTGAAGATGATAGCTTGGCTATCGAAACGCGTTAGTGCAGCAACCTTTGTTGTGTTTTTTAATCTTTCTTGGTTTCATTGGACAAGATTTGTATTTCAACAACTGAACATAGTTCAAAAGTACGCCTATCTGGGCGTAATAGGCGCAATGAACGCCTGCCCAACAGTAGCATCGAAGGTAATGCTAGGTCTAACTCCTCTTCATCTTTAAGTGAAGAGGGAGGCGATCAAAAGAGCCCCAAGATTACTGCAATTAAAACAATTGAAGAAGGAGACTTCGTTGGTTACATGGGAATCCCCAAGGAATGTAGTCGTGTGATTTTAGCAAGATCAGTTGATTATGTGCAACCCAGGTACGAATTTGATCATTCCTTTGAAGTGGACTCAAATAGCAACACTGACGCTCAATCAGTACCTGAAGAAAAACACAAATTATCAATCTGGTTTATAGATGGATCAAAGACAGCACGTGGGGCAGCATATGACTCTAACTATAGGGACTCTAAAGTCTTAGGAAAAGACCCAACTGTCTTTCAAACTGAAATACTTGTAATAGAACTCTGCGCCTACGATTGTCTTCGAAGGAACCTGATAGGAACAAAGATCTGCATACACTCTGATAGTCAAGCGGCAATAAAGGCTCTAAACAGCTGCATTGTCAAATCCAAACTAGTTTGGGACTGTCAACAAACTCTAAAGCAACTGCCTAAACACAACAGGATCAATTTCAAGTAGGTGCCAGGGCTCAAATGAATGCAAGGGAATGAAGCTGCGAACTAACTCGCTAGTGAAGGATCTGTATCGTTAGGGAAGGATATGCATCCTTAGAGAAGGATCTGCATCCTTAGAGAAGGATCTCCATCCTTAGAGAATTATTTGCATCCTTAGAGAAGGATCTGCATCGTTAGAGAAGGATCTGCATCCTTAGAGAAGGATATGCATCGTTAAAGAAGGATCTGCATCGTTAGAGAAGGATCTGCATCCTTAGAGAAGGATCTGCATCCTTAGAGAAGGATCTGTATCGTTAGAGAAGGATCTGCATCGTTAGAGAAGGATCTGCATCCTTAGAGAAGGATATGAATCGTTAGAGAAGGATCTGCATCGTTAGAGAAGGATCTGCATCCTTAGAGAAGGATCTGCATCCTTAGAGAAGGATATGCATCGTTAGAGAAGGATCTGCATCCTTAGAGAAGGATCTGCATCCTTAGAGAAGGATCTGCATCCTTAGAGAAGGATCTGCATCCTTAGAGAAGGATCTGCATCCTTAGAGAAGGATCTGTATCGTCATTTCTTGGTCTTGGTCTTGGTATCCTGGACCTGAATCAGCTTTTGAATTTTCTAACAGTTAAATCAACAGTGAGGTCGAAAACTGCAAGCAAAGTCAAGAATTTCCCACTGAAGATCGTATCTAGGACTAGGACAGGCGAAAAGATTCATATTTGGAACGCTTGAAAAGACAAAGGTCTACTTAGAACTCAGCAAATCCGAATTGAGGATCCTAGCCGGTCTCTTGACAGGACATTGCCCTATAAGGTACTTTCTAAAGAAAATGGGTCAAGCTGAAACAGACCTATGTCACTTTTGCGCAGAAGCTGCGGAGACTGCCGAAGATGTGCTATACAAGTACGATGGGTTTACAGGAAAAAGGCACGTCCAACTCGGGTGGATGTCCTTAGACCCTTCAGATATAGAAAAACTCAATTCTAGGTCCATAATAAACTTTTACAAGGATTTAAACCTGGGTACTACGTGGATCAGGGTATACACAAAAGATCTCCTTAGGTTGGGGTGCGGAATCAACGGAAGGAAACACGAAATGACCTAATCTGTCCAATGAAACCAAGAAAGATGATTTCAGGGGACAAAATTTGAATATTAATCTATGAATGATGTCTTATCTTCTCTTGTCTTGTCTCGTCTCGTCTCGTCTCGTCTCGTCTCGTCTCGTCTCGTCTCGTCTCGTCTCGTCTCGTCTCGTCTCGTCTCGTCTCGTCTCGTCTCGTCTCGTCTCGTCTCGTCTCGTCTCGTCTCGTCGTCTCGTCTCGTCTCGTCTCGTCTCGTCTCGTCTCGTCTCGTCTCGTCTCGTCTCGTCTCGTCTCGTCTCGTCTCGTCTCGTCTCGTCTCGTCTCGTCTCGTCTCGTCTCGTCTCGTCTCGTCTCGTCTCGTCTCGTCTCGTCTCGTCTCGTCTCGTCTCGTCTCGTCTCGTCTCGTCTCGTCTCGTCTCGTCTCGTCTCGTCCCGTCCCGTCCCGTCCCGTCCCGTCCCGTCCCGTCCCGTCCCGTCCCGTCCCGTCCCGTCCCGTCCCGTCTCGTCTCGTCTCGTCTCGTCTCGTCTCGTCTCGTCTCGTCTCGTCTCGTCTCGTCTCGTCTCGTCTCGTCTCGTCTCGTCTCGTCTCGTCTCGTCTCGTCTCGTCTCGTCTCGTCTCGTCTCGTCTCGTCTCGTCTCGTCTCGTCTCGTCTCGTCTCGTCTCGTCTCGTCTCGTCTCGTCTCGTCTCGTCTTGTCTTGTCTTGCCTTTTATTCAAACTTTTAAATGAGATATTGAATCGGTTAGTTTCATCAAAATTGATACCAAACTTTAACTATTAATTGAAACAATAAACATAAATCAATAAAGCTAGCACTCTACAAATTGGGTCTATTTTTGTTACCAAAACTCTGTAAACAACACATAATCAGTGACATTTGTTTCTCAAAACCTACAAGCTTAATATTTTAGTCGATATATCACGAGAGTTCTAGACCACAAGGGGATTCTGCGCAAAATGACGTCACAGAACAACTTCTTGGCTAACAGTTGGTTTTACTTGTCTAGCAGTTGATTTCAGTTGTACAGCTACTTGTCTAACAGTTGATTTCAGTTGTACAGCTACTTGTCTAACAGTAACTTTCAGTTGGATAGCTAGTTGTCTAGCAGTTGATTTCAGTTATACAGCTACTTCTAACCGTCTAACAGTTTATTTTAGTTGTACAGCTACTTGTCTAACAGTTACTTTTAGTTGGACAACTAGTTGTCTAACCAAGTAGTTGTTAACCACTAACCAACTGTTAGACAAGTAGCTCTCCAATTGAAATCAACTGTTAGATAAGTAGCTGTACAACTGAAATCAACTGCTACTTGTCTAACAGTTGATTTTGGTTGTACAGCTACTTGTTTAACACTCGATTTCAGTTGTACTGCTACTTGTCTAACAGTTGATTTCGGTTGTACAGCTACTTGTCTAACAGTTGATTTCAGTTGTACAGCTACTTGTCCAACAGCAACTTTCAGTTGGACAGCCAGTTGTCTAGTAGTTGATTTCAGTTATACAGCTACTTGTCTAACATTTTATTTCAGTTGTACAGCTACTTGTCTAACAGTTACTTTCAGTTGGACAGCTAGTTGTCTAGCAGTTGATTTCAGTTGTACAGCTACTTGTCTAACAGTTAGTTTCAGTTGTACAGCTACTTATCTAACAGTTACTTTCAATTGGACAGCTAGTTGTCTAACCAAGTAGTTGTTAACCACTAACCAACTGTTAGACAAGTAGCTCTCCAATAGAAATCAACTGTTAGATAAGTAGCTGTACAACTGAAATCAACTGCTACTTGTCTAACAGTTGATTTTGGTTGTACAGCTACTTGTTTAACACTTGATTTCAGTTGTACTGCTACTTGTCTAACAGTTGATTTCGGTTGTACAGCTACTTGTCTAACAGTTGATTTCAGTTGTACAGCTACTTGTCTAACAGTAACTTTCAGTTGGACAGCCAGTTGTCTAGTAGTTGATTTCAGTTATACAGCTACTTGTCTAACATTTTATTTCAGTTGGACAGCTAGTTGTCTAGCAGTTGATTTCAGTTGTACAGCTACTTGTCTAACAGTTAGTTTCAGTTGTACAGCTACTTGTCTAACAGTTACTTTCAATTGAACAGTTAGTTGTCTAACCAAGTAATTGTTAACCACTAATCAACTGTTAGACAAGTAGCTGTTCAACTGAAATCAACTGTTAGACAAGTAGCTGTACACCTGAAGTCTAATTGTTTAACTGAAATCAACTGTTAGACAAGTAGCTGTACACCTGAAATCAACTGCTACTTGTCCAACAGTTGATTAGTGGTTAGTGGTTAACAGCTACTTGGTTAGACAACTAGCTGTCCAATTGAAAGTAACTGTTAGACAAGTAGCTGTACAACTGAAATCAACTGTTAGACAAGTAGTTGTACAACTGAAATCAACTGCTAGACAACTAGCTGTCCAACTGAAAGTAACTGTTAGACAAATAGCTGTACAACTAAAATCAACTGTTAGACAAGTAGCTGTTCAACTGAAATCAACTGTTAGACAAGTAGGTGTACACCTGAAATCAACTGCTATTTGTCCAACAGTTGATTTATGTTGTACAGTTACTTGTCTAACAGTTGATTTCAGTTGTACTGCTACTGGTTTAACAGTTGATTTCGGTTCTACAGCTACTTGTCTAATAGTTGATTTCAGTTGTACAGCTACTTGTCTAACAGTTACTTTCAGTTGGACAGCTAGTTGTCTAGCAGTTGATTTCAGTTGTACAGCTACTTGTCTAACAGTTTATTTCAGTTGTACAGCTACTTGTCTAACAGTTACTTTCAGTTGGACAGCTAGTTGTCTAGCAGCTGATTTTAGTTGTACAGCTACTTGTCTAACAGTTGGTTTCAGTTGTACAGCTACTTATCTAACAGTTACTTTCAGTTGGCCAGCTAGTTGTCTAACCAAGTAGTTGTTAACCTCTAACTAACTGTTATACAAGTAGCTGTCCAACTGAAATCAACTGTTAGAGCAGTAGCTGTACAACTGAAACCAACCGTTAATTATCCAACAGTTGATTTCTGTTGTACGGCTACTTGTCTAACAGTTACTTTTAGTTGGACAGTTAGTTGTCTAACCAAGTAGTAATTAACCACTAACCAACTGTTGGACAAGTAGCTGTCCAACTGAAATCAACTGTTAGACAAGTAGCTCTACTACTGAAACCAACTGCTCGACAAGTAAAACCAACTCTTACAATTAGACAAGTAGTTGTTCTGTGGCGTCATTTGGCGCAGAATCCCCCTGGTCACACCTGGTGGTCCAGAACTTACTTGATATATCTACTTATTTTTTAATTTTGATTAAAAATCTTGTAATGTGTGTAACGTAAAAATCTTCAAAAACTTCAAACTTTAAAGTTTCTAACGATTTTCAGGTTGTTTCCGAAGTTACAAATTTATAACCGATGGGAATTCTTTTCTTCTAGTTCTGAGAGTTTTTGTAAATATCTACTCTTTCGAAATTTCTGTGTTTTTTTTGGAGATTATGGTTTTTATCAAAACTTTGGTCCTAGATACTCTCTCTATCTCATCTATACTCATCTATCTGCTTTACCGAAGTATTGGTATTTTCATTCGTGTTCTATTGACTTTTTTTTTGTCAGCGATTAACAAACAAAGATCCAACGCAATGCTACTTGGGGCAATCTCTCGATTGCCAATCCTGAACAGAAGGTTATTAAAAATCTAGAATTGTGGAAGGAGTAACTGGTGAAGAAAAAGTTAATAAAACATGAATGAAAAAATTTTGAATCTAATTTAGAATTTCTTTCTAATTTAATCGCATTTATTTGCGAAAGTATCTGTCTGTTTGTCCGGTTCGGTGTTGCCAGATTTCGCGCACTTTCTCGATTTTCTGCTTTGATCTGACTCATTTTTTGGGTTAAGAAGGTGCCATCTATCCTCGTTTCAGCTTCCTACTTGTGGTGCTTCGAAGGCATAAGCGGGTTACCTTTTGTGAGTGGATTGAACATAAAAAAATGCAAAGCTTGGCAATGACGACACGACAATGGCGCCATCTAACGATAAGGGTCCAAACTTAATGGAACTTGCAGATGGAAATATTTTAGAGGAAATATTTAGAGGAAATATTATGTTCTGATAGTTTGACAGCATCATAACGTGATAGGGTTCTACTGCCTCTCTTCTCGACTTCTCTGATGGTTGCCAGATCTCTCATATTTTACGGGTTCTTGGTGAATCCGTATTTGGAAAAGAATCCCCCATATTTTAAAGAGTGCAACGGTAACACAAATTGTATATGAAAAATATGAAGACCTTTGTTGGGTCACCAATTTTTTTAAAAGACTTTTAACTAATCTGAGGTAAATAACTACCAAACTCATTTTTCATATGTTAATCACTTGCAATATCGCAGGCATTATCCTTTTCTGATTTAAACAGCGCTAAAACCGCAGACGAAGTCGCTGGTAATAGCTAATCTTCCATAGATATTCGGTTTTTCTTGAAATTTAAACTTTTTTCTTAAAACTCTGAGTTTTTTTTTTTGAATTGTTTCTCCAAATTGCAATTTTAACGTCAAAAGACTACTTTTATCTTGCGGTTTAAGAAAAAAATTATTTTTGAATTAATGCTGACTGGTTGCCAAAATTTTTATAAATTGATATACAAATATTGCCCCCTGAAACCAAGAAAGATTACCTACTTTACTTCAATTTATTGTTACAAGAAAGATTAGATTAGTATTTCCCTGAAAATGATAGCTTGACTATCGAAACGTGTTGTTATATTTTTTAATTTGTTTTGGTTTCAGGGGGGAAGATTTGTATATCAATTTTTGAAAATAACCAAGGACCAGACCCTTCCAACATTTAAATTTACGATTTTTATGTTTGATCTAAATCAAAATTACAAACTTGGCGAATCTCGTGTTAAAAGTCGACGAATTCATTGCGGCCTCAGTACGTACATCAAATTATATTTAATTTTTATTAAAGCAACACATTTGTGTTACTGAACCGGGATGTTTACCCAGTAATATGTAAACATTTGGTCGGCAAATGCAAACTCTAAGAGACCAGCTATTCCAGGAAATTCATCGAAATCCATTTACTAAATTTATATGCACCGGAGTCAGTGACCTAGATTTTCTATTATTTCAGACGAGTTTTCCAAACCGTGGATGAGTTATGTTTTCTTTAAACTCCAAAGAATGTCGTAATATATTACCAATATTTTACTGAAATAATAAGGATGATGTTTATTACGTTATCTGACAGTGACAATGGAATAATTCCCTTCAAATTTTAAGGCAGACGACAGCAGCTGCAATAAAAAGTTTATTTTAAAGATTTTAAAATAAAACTAAAAAATATCTCATTAGTGTATCGTGAATGTTACTTGTAATTAAACTGATAAAGAATCTAATCATAAAACAAGTAATTTTTAATTTGAAAACGCTCACTCAATTTAAATTAGTGACCAATTTGGTGCCCATAGTTAGGTAATGCAACAATAGTATTGCTTACGACGTAACTTCTAAACTAAGAGTAGACAAAAAAATAAGGAAAAACCACACAAAAATTTTGTTATTGTGGAAATTCTTTAGAATTTTGGTGGAACGGACTGGCCCTTGGTTATCTTCAAAAATTGAAACACAAATCTTAATCCCCTGAAACCAAGAAAGACTAAAAAAACACAACAAAGGTTGCTCTAACGAGTTTCGATAGCCAAGCTATCATCTTCAGAGTATCGAAACGAGTTAGAGCAACCTTTGTTGTGTTTTTTAATTTTTGTTGATTTCAGGGGACAAGATTTGTATTTTAATTCTTCAGAAGTGTAAATGTATTGAGAAAAACCCCATTGAAAAGGATAAATAGGCACGAAACTCTATGAAAATAGGTCCAAATCAATAAAAAGGCAAAAAACAAGCAAAATTTAGGCAACAACACTTGAAAAACGTCGAAGAAGGTGATAAGGTAGAATCATAGGATTTTACCTAAAATCCGGTCTCTAATAATATCAAAGGCATTTTTGATTGCTTAAACATAAACAATCGCTTAAAGCACCAATGTTGTTCTGGCACTCTGAATATAAGGTTTTCCCGCGGTTCTACCCCACAGCGTTCCCCAAAAGTACAAAAGCTTTTTAACCCCCCCCCCCATCTCTTAAGTGTAAAATCGTGTTTAACTTTCAGAAATTCAAATTTAATAAAGTAGGCAGCACTCGGCATTAGCGAACTTTCAAGGTGCATTTATGGCACATTTTCCTTTTAAAAAAAATACGAACTTCCGCGAATGTTCCTCCTTCATTTACTTATAAAAACAATCACCTTTTCACATTAAACCGACTAAGCAAAACCGAAACATGAAATTGCTTGAACCGACGTCTGTACGGTGACAGCAGCGTCCCGGTGCGAACTAAGTCGGAAAACAACGCCGTTCACGTTTCAGGTGAGGCGCCTCAAAAAGCATACAATCAAATTTAGAACGCGACTCCGCGATATAGACAGCGGCGCTCTTATGATTCGTTCCTCACTTGAATAGCTCGTCGTTTTCCAGGTTGTCTGCTCGTTTCTGGATGATGCATTACATATTGCTTTTGTTTTAATTTTATCGATTCTACGTGTGTGGGCTCTTGCAATTTTCGCAATTTAGCTCTTTTAAGCATTGTGGGTTTTCAGAGTGGGCTCAATGCGGGATTTGTCTGGAAGGTCAAGCACTAGAAACGCTTGTAAAGAGCTCCTTTGTAGCGACGAAATTATGTCGGTAAACTTCAAAGCATCTAACGAAATAAAAATTTTAAATACTCCTCAGCAAGGATGAAAGTAACACTTAATTATTATACGTGTTTTTTCGTAAATATTTACCTTTTTCGCGAAATCTAAAGCTCAAATTCCAAAATTTCAATCCAAACTTAAAATTTCAATTTTACAACCTAAATTTTTGAGTTATCAGGAAAAAGTCCACATTTTTTTAAAACAAAGGTTCGACAAAGTACAAATTGCGAGAAATCACTCAAAGTTTAAACAGTTCATTTGAGTCCTAATGCACGGACCAATAGGTTTGAACATTTATTAGATTCGAAGTTTGAAAAGCAAAGACCGGTTTCGATCTTCCTAGATCTCGTCAGTTTGGTATATCCAACTCGAATGCTAATAAATGTTCAAATCTATTGGTCTGTGCATTAGAATCCTTGTCTTCTGGGAATTTTCCTAGAGAGCAACCGCCTCGCTAGGTGGCAGTGTTTCAATTGCTGGTCACACTGCAGCTACTTATGATTCACTATATACGCCTGGAGGGCTGCATGAATTTACAGTTTAGATTGTATTCTACTTGCATTTTATTTGAGGTTTTGCACTTTTTCTGAAATTCCAAATTTTTCGAAATTTGATGATGAATTTAACTGTTTCAGTTAAAAGTTTAACTTCAAAGTCGAATTTTTCGTCGGTAAACTCAAATTTCAGGGTTTGTTATTTAAATTGCGATACTATGTATTAAAAATGTTAATTTCGAACTTTCGAGAAAAAATTTAAGCAGAAAAATTTGGATAAAAAAATTAAGATTTCTGAAAAATATTAAAAACATTTGGAAAATTTAGAAATGCTTTTAAAAAATTGAAAATTGTTAAATCAGATATTTTACAATGAATCTGGAAATGAGAAAAATTTGAAAATTAAAAAAACACAAAATGTTAAATCAGATATTTTTCGTTGAATCTGGAAATCCTAATATCTTGAGGAACATTTGAAAATTAAGAAAAAACAAAATAATGAAATTCCCACATTTAACAGAAAATATCTGATTTAACATTTTTAGATTTTTTTAAAGCATTCCGAAACTTTCCAATTTTTTTTATTTTTTTCACAAAAAAGATTTTTTATTGAAATTCTGAATTTTTGATCTTAATTTATTAAAATATTTTTCTTAATTTTTTACTTCAGTGTCGACTTTTTCGACTTAAGATTTAAATTTTTGACTTTAATTCCGAAATTCCTTTCAAAAAACGTTTTCCGAAATTTTCAATTCAAATCGAACTTTTGAAATTTATATTCGTGTCAATTCAATAATAAAACAAAATTGAGCTGAGTTCTATGGGAAAAAATTTTACGATTAAAATCAAAACGTTTAGGAAAAATCGAGTTAAAATCAAAATTTTGTAGTTAAAATTTGAATTTCGAGAAGAAAATCGAAATATCTAAATAAAAATTGAAATTTCGAACCCTTGAGATTAAAATTCCAAGTTTCATTAATAAATCGAAATTAAGTTAAAGTTGAGGAGAAAAAATGTTGCCATCAAAGTCAAAATCTTCAGAAAAAATCGAGTCAAAGTCAAATTGTTAATTTCGAGAAAAAAATTGAAATATCAAAATAAATATTGAAAGAATAGGATTAAAAAAGAGGGAAAAATTGAATTTTTTCATAATTTCAATTACCTGAGTGTCATTTTGAGAAAAAACTTAAGATTGAACTTTTTTTAATGTTGATGTTTTCTGAAATTTCAATTTTTTTCGAATTTGAGAGGAATCGCCAGAATTTTTTGTTTGTAAAGGTATTGTGTGTTCAAAAAGGTTCAAAAAAAGAGCAAGAAACCTTGTTTCTTGATAACTTTTTTGACAAGAAATTTTGCCCATGCTAAAAGAACTTTTTGTCTTGTCTTGTTCCTGGTCACCAATTTCTCAACTTGTTCTTGCAGCAAGACAAGACAAGAATAAGAAAAAGCAAGACAAGAACAAGAAATTCGTGAAACACTAATAACTTGGAAGTAACATGACACTGAAGACACACGACCTTGATCCCATGTGGCTTTGAAGGCTAGTGACTTTGAACCCGCATGATCTTGAGATCACACGACCTTGACCCTGAGTCATCTTGACCCCAAGCAATCTTGACCTTGAGTGACCTTCAAAAAGGTCTAAAAACACCGTTCTAGAGCTTATTTTAAAAAATATTGAAAAAAAGCAAGAAATCTTGTTTCTTGCTAACTTTTTTGACAAGAAATCTTGCCCACGCTAAAAGAATTTTTTGTCTTGTCTTGTTCCTGTTCACCAATTTTTCACCTTGTACTTGCAGTAAGACAAGACAAGAATAAGAAAAAGCAAGACAAGAACAAGAAATTCGTGAAACACTAATAAATTGGAAGTAACATGACACTGAAGACACATGACTTTGATCCCATGTGGCTTTGAGCGCGAGTGACTTTAAACCCGCATGATCTTGAGATCACAGGACTTTGACCCCGATTGACCTTGACCCCAAGCAACTTGACTTTGAGTGACCTTTAAAAAGGTTTAAAAACACTGTTCTAGAGCTTATTTTAAAAAAATATTGAAAAAAGCAAGAAATCCTGCTTCTTGCTAACTTTTTTGACAAGAAATCTTGTCCAGGCTAAAAGAACTTTTTGTCTTGTCTTGTTCCTGGTCACCAATTTCTCAACTTGTTCTTGCAGCAAGACAAGACAAGAATAAGAAAAAGCAAGACAAGGACAAGAAATTCGTGAAACACTAATAACTTGGAAGTAACATGACACTGAAGACACACGATCCCTGTAGCTTTGAGCGGGAATAACTTTGAATTCGCATGATCCTGAGATCACACGACCTTGACCACGAGTGACCTTGACCTTAACTGACCTTGACCCCGAGTGACCTTGACCTTAGGTGACCTTGAGACTGGCCGACCTTGACCCTGGGTGACCTTGAGTCCGGGCGACCTTGACCTGAGCGACCTTGAGTCCAAGCGACCTTGATCTTGGGTGACCTTGACCCCACATGCGACATTGACCTTAAGTAATCTTGAGTCCAAGCAACCTTGACTTTGAGTGATTTTGAGTCCGAGCGACCTTGGATTTGGGTGACTTTGGCCCCTCCGGTGACCTTGACTTCAAGTGACTTTAATCCCAAGCGAACCTGACCTTAGGTGACCTTGAATCTGAACGACCTTGGCCTTGGGTGACTTTGACCCCCCATACAATCTTGACCTTGAGTGACCTTGAGTTCGAGCGACCTTGACGTTGAGTGATCTTAAGTCTGAGTGACCTTGACATAGTGACCTTGATCCCGAGTGGCCTTGAGAGCTAGTGACCTTGATCCTTAGTATTTTTCTTGAAATTTAGATTTTTTTTGAAAATTTTGCCTCAGCATTTCGGCCCTTTCCAAATTTTGACTCTTCTAAAATGCCCTTCTTTTGGAAAT